>CABFPE010000641.1:165731-184282 GCA_900660155.1 Hofstenia miamia | reverse complement strand
ACCTTAATATATATATATATATATATATATATATATATGTATGTATATATATATATATATATATATATATATATATATATATATATGATGTGTATAGTTCTTTAGGTGACATTTTATATTTCTATAAATCTGCTTTGTTCTGAATAATAATATTAATTTATAAAAAAGTTTTAAGACTAGCTTGAAAATATTTATATTCGTTTCTATGTGAAGATTACGAAACAAGCTTTCTAAATAGTTGGTCACATGTCTGAAAATGTCCGTTTCCCAAATTTAGTTTTGATTCTAGACTCAACTAAGAGGTTCTGTCAGTTTTTAGTATTTAGGAGCTAAATCATTTAGGGATTTAAAAGATAATATCACAATACAAAAATTGAGAAAAATATAGTGCTCGGGTTATTTCTTAGAATAAAGCATAACCTGTTGAACAATGTGAAAACCTTCAATATTTCCACAAATGTGTTATAATGGAAATCATATATTTAAGTAAACATTCTAATGCAAAACTTTATTGCGCACATATTTAAATTTCTAGCTTCTTGGGTTGCTCCCAGGTAAATTCCGATCTTCCAAAGTGACCATATTTGGCGGTATTTCTATATATAGGAGCTTTCAAATTTAGATCCCTAAATACATTAATATCAAATAATCAGCATAATTCTTTATAAATCTTATTTAATGTTTTCAATAATAATGAGTCACATGTGTGCAAATATTAATGCATGGCTATTAATAATATTTTTGAAAAAATACACCGATTTCTTCAAATTCAATTAATATTTTTACTTTTTTGTTTCCGATATTTTAGAAAATCTTGAATAGTAGTCAATAAGGGAAGCTTACATCACAAGCCAAAGTTATCCCGGACCGGGCCTTGAACGCACCGAGCGTGAAATTGCTGCACAATGAGATTAGACTTTTCAAAATTGTTTTAATATACATTCTCTCTCTTACTTTGACATTTTAAAAGAATATCTCAACAATTATATTCCATTTTAATATCGATGCTTTCACTTAGGCCTATATGTGTAATTTTTCTACCGAAAACCTTAGTTGTAATGGTTTTGGAAGTGACGACAATTCCGGACAACTCTGTCGCCAGCATCTTAATCCCAATTGTGAAATTAATATAGTATTTACAACTTAACATAATGCACTTGTTATTAGAACTTAATCCAAAAAAATTAAGCAATATTTGATATTTATGTTCAAGCATTTTCAATAAAGGATGGACGAAAAGAGCAACAGCATTATTATCTCAACATGTTTTATTCTGAAGCAATCTTATTGATTTAAGATGCTGTGATTATTTCCAAAATTCAACTAATAAAAATACTCTTAAATTGAAATAATTTTAGGAAAATTACCATTGAAAAGTTTCATTATAGTGTATAATCCTATAGCATAATTTATTGAATTGGTTGTCGTGGTTTAAGTGCATTTGCTCATCTAATCACTTCAGGTTAAATTTTGAAAGTGCTTGAATCAGGCATTCCTTTGAGTAAACAGAAAACAGTTGCATTCCTATGATGTAATAGGGATATTTGGCCCAAAATGATAGATATTTAAGAGAAAACGACTTTAATATACGATAATCGAGGCACTTTTTTATATTTAGCAACGCTATTCGGAGAGAATTTCTTACACACTCACTTAAACTTTTGATTACTATGCAAAAGTTGTGGAGTTTTTTTGAGACTTGGCAACTTTTCTTAATTTAGGGGCGGTACCCGGTACCCCGAGGACGTCGCAATAGTATTTATATATAATTATATTGCGTCGTCCTCGGTATCTCTAGAAGTTTTTCTGAAATCTCCATAATATTGTTTTTGAAAAGGTATAGTCTTTCCTCTGACTAATATTGTCATTATTATAGTTGGTGTAAAAGAACTAAATAAGTAAGAAAAAAATAATATTTGATTATTTGTTCATATATGAATTAATCCTGATAAACTGCAATATTTCAAACAAGGAAAAGCTAATTTGGCAAATGAGGACGTCATCAAACAAATTTGCTGTCATTAAGAAACTGATAGTGCTGCTGAGGAATGTTCGCGTAAATTTTTGTGGAAGTATCAATTCAATTCAGGGTTAGTTAGGGGAGGAGGAATTCTTCCATCAGAACTGAACTGAATAGCTCCGAAACTCAGGCTGAACAGGGCTAAGCTAGCAAATAAACAAAGCTCAAGTTTGACTTAGAGCCTTGTTGAAAATGATGAATTTCTATAATAATTCAAAGAATGGCTTTTAAAATGTATGTGCATAAAACTGGACTTGAATATTATACATTTCAATCTTATTCAAACTAATACTTGATATTTAGTAAATTTTTACAGAAAAATAACAATCATAAGCACCGGTATTCTGAGAATATTCGAACGATTTGCAACAGCTATTCTGTCTTTTTGTAAATTTTTGCAAATTTGTTTTAATTGAAAACAATTTCTCGGATTTTTTGAGATAATTTACCATGGCTAATCGTTTAAACCTTAGAACTCTCCTGCTAGTGACAATTGTCACTATTTTAGAGATGGACTTTACAAAATTATTTTAGAAGGTTTATTAATTTAAGCTATTTGAACATCATTTTTTTGAATTGTTGTTATAATAGATATTTTGTTCTTTAAAATACTCTGTTTTTTCAATAAAGCTTTTTGCAATAAACTTTAGTGAATTTTTTAATAGTGACAATTGTGACTAGCAAGGTGTTCCAGTGTTAACCATTTAAATGAAACCGTCTTAAGCCGTTTAAAACACCGTTTAAATCAACCATCTTTTTTAAATTCCTTTCAATTAAACTACAGCCTTGTGCATAATAGTTCGGAAAAAATAAATAATTCTAATTTTAAGCGACCATATAGTTTAAAATTCTGTGAATTGCAAATTCATGAAAAAATATTCATCTATCCAATCTATTTTCAACTACTTGGACGTCAAACGCAGGCAAGCTCTGGAAAGACGGGTGAAATTTGCTTGGGAACGGTCCGTTGGTTTAGAAGAGCGGCCTGATTTTGCTAATTTCCCAATTTGACTGGTTCTTTTTTTTGAGGAATTTTGAAACTATAATTTTTCGTATTTCGAGGCAAACAGTTTTACTACGCATTTTGCGGTGAATAACGATATAAGTTGCTCAGCAATTGTCAGAAATGTTAAGCTTAGAGCTTAATGCTAACAGGTACATTCTAAAATTAAGCATTCACACTTTCAAAGTACCGGTAACAACGAAGAGAACAACGTTAATGTGAAAAAGCATTAGTCCAAACTATTATGCACAAGGCTGTATCTGATTTAAAATTTTATTTATTTGACTAGCACAAAACAGTGGAAGCAAGCAATAAATAACATTTTGAACTATAATTGAGTCGTTTTAATCGATTTTTATATGAGTACGAGGAACCATTTTAGAAAAAACCAAAAATTTAGAATTGTAAATTATGTAAATCTAGATAAATCAGATATTTATTGTAACGACAGGTGTTGCAAAACCATAGGTGGATACGCCTACTGTAGTGATTCAAATCAACCTCTTAGATAATCACGTTTTGAAGATATATCAAGAAAGCACGAATGCTGGAGTGTAATGTCGTATAGAAAACTGGCCTCAACTGGAAAATTAACTAGAGAAATCTTACTGTGAAGAAGCGGCTTTTGAATGATTTGCTGAATGAACTCAATTTCTGCAGTTCATAATAGTTGAATGATACTTGCCTGGGTCTGCAATTTTATCTAGTAGAAACAGGACTCCAATTGATACTATAGATAGATTGTTCGATTTATTGTTTTAGTTTCAAATGCTGTTTGCTTAAGTCTTATAGTTTGAATGCAGTTTGTTTATTCAAATTAGTTTAAAATGTCGTTCAATTAAAATTTCATAGTTTAATTGAATTTTAACTGTTTAAATCATTTAAATGGTCAACATTGCTGTGTTCTAGTGCTCCCTACTGATGGAATAAATATTTAATTTGCATATAGAGTGAAATCAACAATAAAATTGCGGTAAGTTTTGCGTTCAAATTTGCAAAAATAATCTTTTGGAACTCAAAGTAAGTTTGATTAAGACAAAGGGACACATTTTTTGTTTGTTATCACCAGCTTATTAATAATATAAAATTAAATATTCCTATATAGCGCATATATCTCCAAAAGATAATCCAGTGTGCTCCAATGCAAAAATTATTTGATTTAAAATTCATGCTTTATATTTGGATTAGGCAGTACTAATCTTTTAATGGTTTTTTGAAGGCGATTCAATCCGGACATCAATTGGCAGGGAATTAAAAATCTATGCTGCACATACCGTAAATGAAAAATCTGTAATGTTTTTCATTGTTCAAAGCTCGAATACCGTAATTCCAGGCGAGCTACGATTTTGTGCAGGCACTTAGGCGCTAAACCATAAATAAATTTCCAAATGCTAATGCTGATTTTATATTGATTTCTGCACTTAACCTTTAATAAGTGCAGTTGGATGTAGGCTGGATGGGTGATCAAGGCCTTAGCCTAATATTGAGATGAAGATACTGCAGAAATGTACGCAAAATTTTGGGTTGCGATTTGATTTGTAAAATTTTCTATCTATCCAGATTTCTTGGCAGTTAGTTCGCTTCAATTAGATAACTTTTGACCAACTTGACTTGCTAGCAACTGTGTAAGATGCTTCCCAAAATTTTCGACTATTTCTTAAAAGTCATTTCAGTACATTTTTTTGGATTATTAATTGCTCGGACGTCTTGCCAATGCGTTTGTTTTTCCAGCATAGAAATTTGATTTTAGATGTTTGTGTGAATATTGAGGAGCTGTGAACCATAAATGACCTGTTGTGATGGGTATTTGAAAATTTCAAACAGGAAAATTGAAGGTTGGAAAACTCGATGGGGTAAATTATTTTGTCATGGTTAGAGTTCAGGTCATTGCTGGTGTAAGAGTTGGAGATGGGTTTGAGGCTAGGAATAGGGTCAGAATTAAGGTTCATAGATTTTCCTGAATGATTTTAATTTTCCGGTCTTGAATTTTCCTGCCTTGCTATTTTACAGAATCGCTGTGATAACTGTTTCAATTTTTGAATAATCAATTCAAATGATCTTGCTATTGCCAACATAACTGCAACTTTAAATTATTGCGGACATTCATTTTTTGAAATTTTTCTTAAAGAGAAATGGAGATCTGCCAATTTTATGCTGTTGGTATTTTACTTGTTGTGAAACGTATTTCCTTTGTAAGAATGCTAATTTTAAGTAGTAAAAAGTGGATCGGGTCGGGGATATTCAATTTCAAATCGGATTAAAATCGGGTTAAGGGTAATAGTTTTCCTAAATATTTAAAGTAGTTCATATTTAAGTGTTGACAAAATAATTAAATGAGGAATTGTGGCTGATCCAATCTTCAAAACACGACATGTCGTGAGCATGGTTCATCCGTCACAATTCATACTTTCCAGTGATTTCGAAGTTCAGAGATGGCTCTGAAAATATACTGTTCTGCTAAAGAAACCACCCTTTCAAAAACAATAATGAGGATGGGAGTTTGCCAGGAAGAATGAAAACTTATTTGTGACAGATTGATCCTGAGTGCTGTGATAGATGAAACCACGATTTAACAGTTCCCTGCATGTGACAACCTCATCAGGTCCTCACCTGGGAAGTGACACAAACAATACTACACGGTCCAGGCAATGAAAGATCTGCAACCGCTGATGTTCTGGGGCAGCTTCAGGAGTTTTGCACGTATATCTCTGTTCATTCTAGAGAAACACGTGCAACTTAATACTGATAGATACACATCTGTGATTGCAAGCTAGCAAGAGCCATTCTATGGGTCCGTGGATGCAACATTTTTATGTGGGATGGTGCATCCTTTCACTGAGTAAGCGTGGTGAAGACGTGGTTCCAAAGAAGAGAAATTCAGCAGCTGGAACTATCCTGATCTAAGCAATTTTGAGACCTTATGGGCTAAGCTCAAGGACTGTTGTTGCTAAATACAGACACCCTAAGTGAGCTTAGCTCAGCAATTTTTCAAGTATGGTTCTGTGAAATTCCACGCGACTTCTGGGAGAAGTAATTCAGCTTTTAATCAAATATAGAATTAAGGAAATTATTTATGTAATTTTTGTGAAATTTTTGTTTGCATAGAAATTCCGAAATTAATATCATTTGTTTATATTTCTCCAGTGGTCTAAAGCTTTTGGTGAGGACTTCATATGAAAATAAAAATATATTTCAGGCCTTCATTTATATACAGTGAACGTCTTCAGGAATCTCAAATGAAAAGAAAATGCAAACAGTAGACAATATATTCTTTTTTGCAATTTCAAAGTACAATGCATTGAAAATTATTTATTTTTGTAATTGCGAAAAAATAATTAGTTCTACCATTCACAGTTCACAGAAAAAATAATAAAGATTACTTCCATACTCGTTTATTTAAAAAGTTCAAAACTTTTATATATATGTATATATTAATCAATAATATTCCAATATTCACTAGTTATTTAGTTTATTCAGATTTTGCTGAATATGAATTGAAAAATTCATAAGCAATTTACAAAACATTGTTGTAAACATTTATCAAAATGAGGTTATAAATTAAATGTTAATTATTCAATTAAACTCGCTGAAGTTGCTGTTTATACGAATTCAGCTTATTAGAAACAAATAAAAATCAATTTGACAAAATTTGCTAGATAAATTCAATACAAACACTGGCCTCTCGTAAATTAATAATTGAATAATTGCATGAAATTTTGCACCATAGCAATTTTTTAAAATTTTGAAAATCCCATTTTGATAAATATGTTTTACAATGTCATGAAAATGACATTCGTCGCTTGCAACTGTAACAATGCTTGCTATAACTTTGTTTGACATTGGGTCTTTTCTTCTTTCCCAATAATTTTTTAAATCCTTGATAATATCGCAAGACTGAAATCTCCCCAAGATAAAAGGATGCAGCGACTATTGTCTAGTATCAATATAACCAGTATTAGCCAAGATCATGGGAAAAATTGTAGTTGGAAAAATCAGCGTGTCTTTATGAAAAATAGCTCCACAGACCATGCTCTCCTTATGATAAAACACATAGTATTTCGGCAACTGGTTAGCAAAAAAACTGCAGAAGTGCATGGCAATATCTAATTTACTTTTGCAAGGAATTCGAACTTGTCAGTTACTGCAAATTGATGAACAAATGGTAATCGATGCAGTTGCCAAAGACAACTTTCAACTGGTATGTGAATTTTTTTACTCACAGGAAGTAGCGCAAAAAATTCTAGTGTAATTTGTGGATTTTGGGGCTATTACTAGGGGCAAACCACTGGGATCAATATCGCTCCTATTTTCACACTTCATCAATGATCTAAAACCTATAAAAGTAACTTTCATCAAGTGAAATATGCAAATGATGACACACTAACTGTTTTTGTATTTATCACAAATGAAGATGCTTCACATTTAGAAGTAACGAACATACACTCGGTGCGATCGCAATGATATGGTTCTCAACTTTTCTAAGACTAGCATTTTCACAACCTCGTATATCGCTTGTTTTGCTAATCGAAAAAGTGGATGGTAGGAAAATCCTTGGCTTGAAGCCAGTAGTTCACTTACATCAATCTCTTCCAATAATGCGCCCATCATATGTGTGTGCTCTGGCGATTGAGAGGCAAGGGTGATAAAAACAATGATTATTGTTCCTGCTGTTCAATTACTCGATTTCCAACAAAATCAGTTATTGTGCGAGCTTATAAATAAATTTTTGCGAAAACGAATCGGAAACTTTTGATCAATTCCTATGAAAAGCTTTTGCAATGTTTTCTCCAAAAAGGAAGCTTGATTTCTGCAGATTACAAAGGCGAGGAACATATCGACCTTCAATGACATTCAAAACTCGGTCAATATTCTCAATACCTTGTTGCGCTCAATGAATGAAGGACCAAATAGAAGAAGTAAATTCACAATTCCCCAGGTCTATTTAAGTTTATATTTAAAATAGGTGCTTTGGTTTTTTCTAATACTGAAACATGTTGTTTTTCAGTATCTTTATAATGAAGATCTTTTGTTTTCTCTACAAGGATTGTATAGCCTATCTGACGATAGAAAATTATTTAGGTTAGTTTTTGCTTTGAATAGCCTTAGACATTCAAGTAATCGTCCCTAACGTAGAAAGTGTCACTTGTCCAAAATTCATGTTTTGCAGTAGAACAAAAACAGGTTTTTTGTATTTGACGTAATAATATTGCAAAAATACTAATGCTACTACGAAATAACTTGCCATTGTGAGCAACTATATACAAATACGATAATTTTATAAAATTAATCTTTTCCATTTTTCACATAAATACTGCAAAAAACTGAAATTGAAGAAATTCTGCATACGAGAATTTACACATTGGGGATGTTATAGGAAAATTTGCATTGGAAAGACATTAAGATCGAAAATTACATTATTACATTGAAAAACAGTACTGCAATACTCTAGCACATCGTTTTGAATAACTAAATTGGCTTAAGGTTAAGATGAGATAATCTTAATGATTTTGGGAAAGTACCATAGCTAAGGTTCAGACGAAGAACAAGCAATGCAAATACAGTTCAAGCTAAAGAAGTTGGGATTTCCTAATTGTTGAATTGGTAATACGACAAAATAATCCTCATTGAATTGTCAAATTTGGATTTTTGTTTACAAGTTTGCAACTCTAATTGATGTTCAGTACAAAAGTGTTTGAAACATATATACATATTGTTCTTGAAGTGATTTATAGGGATTTATAGGGTCTCTGATAGGCGTCATTTTTCTCTACATTTGTTTATAAGAGACAAATAAGTAATGACCCTACATGTTGCTATGGAGTGCTCCTAAGAAAATATTTTATCGTCCACATTTTGCATTAAGTGCTCAATAATATTGCTAAAATGGTCTTTTTTCAAGGTACATTATTTTGAAAATGATAGAATTACAGTAGAGAGTCATCTACTGTACGCTTGTAGCTAACGAACTAAAAAAGATAGCCAAAATTTAGAAGCGCCACAAGGTAGAGAAGTCTCTTCTTTCATTTTCGTTCGTAGACCACCACTCAATGTTGTCCTACTGACATAACTCGATGGGTTTGGGTGGACTATGTGCATAAAATACAATTTAGATCTGTTCTTGCTCCCATAGGTTTTCGACCCTTGATTATCTGAGCATTGTAAATGCTGAGAATTTAAAACTTTTTGAAAAAGTTAGAATTTTAATAAAAATGGTTAACCCTTTCAAGTACTTCAGAAATATACTTTGTATAAATTTCCAACATTAGGTTCATTCGCCAACATTGGTGTTCATATTTCAGGATTTCGAAATTTTATAAGAGGCTTGGAGAAAATTTCTTGAAAATGTTAATAGCTTGTCCTTTATAAATCACAGATTGCTCAAGCTTGATGTTTCCCAGAAGGTTAAGGAGATTTTGATACATTAATTACGTATGGTATGCATTTTTTCATAATTATTTGCAAAACAAAGCCATTTGTCTAGTTTATGAGGCAAATTTCCAATCTGACACTGGGAAGCCTCTCCAAAATGTTAACTAATCAAATATATACTTACTTTACAATAATTCCGGGTCTTAAATCAAAATTCTTGTGGATAATCTCTAGGATCTCGTCATCTGATTTAATTCCAGTTCCATAAGTATTTACAAAAACTGATAGTGGTTTTGCAATCCCAATCGCATAAGATACCTAAACTGTTTGATTTAAGAATATGGATGATAGAAAATATCAACATATATAGAGTTACCTGTAGACTATGAAATAATCTAGTTAAAATGCATCAGGAAGTATACATATCCCCTAAAACTTGCCCGCTAAGCATTTTTCTCCCCCTACGCTATCTAAAATTTAATAAGATTATTAACCCTATTTGTCACACATCATTTTTGTCTGTTGAACGCACAGAGGGTTGATTCAGACCCTCTTTTTCCAAGAAATCAATATTTTCAAAGATGTTGAAAAAGTAGTGATTTTTTTTAACTTTATAATAAACTAAATTTTGTGATGATTTCTGCGTTGATAAAACCTTGATAATGTGTTATTGGGATGTTTTCTACTTTACAATTATTATAAAGTCTGGAAATAAGGAATAAAGACAGTAGTTTTATGTAAAACCGCAACATAGCATATTCTAATTTTTGAAATTATTGTAGATAAACGTCCCATAGCAAGAGAACGTGTTGGTGAAATTTTGTCAGAATATTTCCATAAACTTAATATGAAAGTAAAATAAGGAATGTGCAGATATATCGGAATTTTCCAAAAGCTATAAATGTAAAAAGGCCTACATGGAGTTTGGAATCAACCTGTGACAAAAGTACATGACCTTACTTAAATTGGTGCTTACATAATGTAACTTAAATCATATCGCAGTAAGTATTCTAATTACAACAATACTTTTTCACTAAAGTTTTAATGGGTATTTTCTATACTGCTAATTTGATTTTTGAAGGATTTTCATGCCTTGGGAATCATCCTCCAAATTTGATAAAAAACTAATTCATTGATGTCATCTCAACTCATAAAAACTAAAATCATTATAATAAACAATAAAATCTAAAGCATATGTATATTTAAATTTAATTCCTTGGATTACTTTTTTATCTAAACAGTTAAATGGATTTAGTTGAACTAAATGAAATGGAACTGTTTTTAAAAATCTTAAGTTGAATTTTTTTTTAAATATTGCACTCCAATTTTAAATATAGAATGACCTCTAGCATATGAAGTTATCGTTTACTTCAAATTTGATGTGCAAAAACTGACATCTACTTTTGATGTTTGCTAATGAAAGATGTATGATATCTCTACATGGCATAATAGCATAACACCAAAATAAATTTAAATATTTAAAAATAAATTTTTTAAATACAAAGCAATCTAGTACAGAATTGATATAGATAATTAATCACAAATATGTCGGTAATAATTGCATTAAATCAAAATATATTTAAGAACATATGCAATTGCTAGTTTTCAACTTATTAGGATTATTGATTTAAGAAATCCAGATATTAATAACTTTTGTTTTCAATTAATCGCAATTTCCAAAGTACTTTGTTCTTTGTATTTGATAGTGTGAAATTGTTTTAATTGATCATCAAGAAATTTTGGTCATTTTCCTCGAATGCATAGATAGGGGCATGTTGGCCTCAACTTATAAATTCATTAAGTACATTACGTTACTCAATCAATATGTGCTGCAATAAATATATACACACAGTAGAATTCCATATTTCCGGACAGCTACATCGTCCGGGCATGAGGACGTCCTGAAAAAAATGTGATGATTCAATACAAAATTAATTCAATCACTAAATACGTTACTATACTATGTTAGTTGTATCAATAAATAATAACAATTCCAATTAATAATAACAGATGCGAAATAAAATACAACATTGCAATACATTTTGATACAAATTACATGTAATTATTGCCCATATTTAGCATGTAACAAATTTAATTGAGATTTTATTATTTATTATCAAATGCATAAGAATATACGCTGTCAAATATTCGTCAAACATTGTTTTTCAAACATTTGTCCAGTTTGTTCTCACAATACACGATACCGTAGCTTTCTACCTACTCAAGATTTTAAGGTAACCGAAATATTTGTAAAAATTAAATCGTCTGAATACCTACTAGCTCGGGTCCCTTTGAACCTGAATCGTGTTCGGTACTTAGGTTATATGGATAAAATGGATCTGGAAATTATTTTTTCCGTATAAAAAACTCGCCTTAAATTAGGAATTTTATTTTTTTATTTTACTAAGGCCTTTTATTTAGCATATTTTAACGTTAGAAGCAGCATACCAGCACATAAGCAAGAATTTTGTGAAATATATTATACAATATCTCAAGCCCAAGTGGCCATTTATAAATATATCTTAAATTAATAAAAAGAACAAGTTTGTACAGATATAAAGAAAATTAAGCCTTAAAAAATAGGTTTGCATGCAAAAGCAAAAAATCGAGCTGGTTGAAAAAGCTTTCAATTTCAAATATATTAGATAAAAAATTTAGCTAAAACTATAAAAAGCTTAGATCGAAATATATCTAGCGGTTCCAATGAAACACTGAACTTCATAATGAAGAACTATAACCTGTATTTCTTTGAACCTCTATTCAATTTGTACAAACTAACCCATGAAATTTATAAAATCGGATATCACACCAAATTATATAAAAAGATGTTCCCAAAACAGCTCAAACTATCAATCAATTTCAATAACACATTAATTGTGAAAAATTGTAAAAACTACTATTCAATCAAATAAAAGATGGTTTAAGTAAACATAAAAGGTTTTCCCCTACGCACCTTGAATTCAGAGAAAATTATAGTACAGTAGATGTGTTATCATCGTTTACTGAAACTACCAAATACTTTTTTGAACAAACTGTAGTAAGACAGTTAGCGTAGACCTAACTAAAGTATTTGACAGTTTAGATTTTATCACACCAGAATGCAAGTTAAAATTATATAACTTTAGCACAGAATAACGTTAATTTATTAACGGCTTTCTGAATAACATACAACAACATGTAAGAATAACAAATGTTTTATCAAGCTATGCCACAACTAATGAAGATGTTTCCAAGGCATTACTTGGGACCAATCCCCTTCAATGCATATTTTAATGAAATAAAAAAGCAATCAGAAGAATTAATTGTCTACGACATATGTACTATAACCAGAAAGTAATGTTTAAACTAAACAACTGAGCGAGATTTGGTGTTTAGATTGATAAAATTTTCACTTTTAAATGCTTTGTAAGTAAGAAGGTAAAATTGATAGTAGCTGGTCTTTAGCACTAAAAACAAATAAAGAAGGTTCAATAAACATTGCTATAATAGTGGACTAATAAAGAACACAAAACTACTTCTAAGCATCCCTACCGCTCATGACCTAACGACATTCAAAAGACCTTTAAACAAACGTATTTGCTTAACAATTTCAATATAGGTCATCAAATAAATTAAGTAAATGTATGTTAATTGTTGTTTTGGATATTATATTTTTTGCTATTTTCATTTCAAACTTTAACCTAGTTTAGTTTATTTTAAGTGCATTTCACATTTTTTCACTAAATTTTGTAAGCATTAGCATTTCCTTATAATCCAGATTTCTAGATTTATACAACAATGATTGATTTGAAAAAATTACTTAATANTTTTATTAATTTATCAACTCAGTTCTTAATGATTTGAATTGCTATTGTTCATCTCAAACTCTTGATTTACTGTGTAAAATCTATGATGGTTGCTTGCATCGGCCAGTCTAAGTGTTTTTCGGTTTTTATTTGTAAATACGTTGACAATAAATTTGTATATTATACCAAGTAGTTGATATAAATATAAAACCGATGTATAAAGGATAATCTCAAGACGGGAATGCGTGAATTGTTACAATTGGATTTTTAGTTTCACAAATATTTAATCGATTCAAACTTGGTGTGAATATATTAGTTGACAAAACACAAAGCAAATTTTTAATATCACAACTAACAAAAATTGATTTAATGCGCAACAAACTTAATTATCGTAAAAAATTCGAAAAAATTAACTGCAAGTTATATATCGTAGTAATTTAATGCTAAATATTTTATGCTGGCATCAATTTATTACAAATTGTAAAACAAATTGTCACAAAGAGCTCTATATTTAATTGAATATTTATATATATATATATATATATATAAGTTATCAATGTACATTTCACTTTTACTTAATTTTTCAAACGAATGTTATAAGTTTTAGATTTTCAAAGAAATTCACACTGTATCATTTTTATAATTCACCCTCATTTGATTATTTTTCGAAATACTTTAGGTAGAAATGTTTTAAAACTATTTTTATCAATTAGAATACACAATGACAAGCCACTTCTAAAGTTCTTACTACAATATGTCAAAAACTAATTCCGAATTTCGATATATTTATTTGCTGACTAACTAATTTTCTTCAATATTTTTAATAAGCTTTCTCCATTAATATACCTAAAATATTGTAATTGTAGTATTTCATGGATACATTTTTACGAAGTTTTGTACAATTTTTAATTGCAGGTGCAGTGGAGTTCTAGCACTTGTATAATGCATTCTGGCCTGTTCTGGCTTCAGTTTTTCTTGAAATGATACACCAATAGATGTATATATTATGTAAAGTATAATCTTGTACTTAAAATACGACATATTAAATATTATAACTTCATATATGTGTGTATGCACATATATCTTAAAATACAATCTTACTTGTACAAGTGCTCTTTTAGCAAGTCCAGCAGAGACAACTGATTTTGCTACCCATCTTGCAGCGTACGATGCAGAGCGATCAACTTTTGTAAAGTCTTTTCCAGAAAATGCTCCGCCTCCATGTGCGCCCCATCCACCATATGTGTCTACAATTATTTTCCGACCCGTTAGTCCAGCGTCTCCCTGTTAGTAAAAGAAATGTTTACTGAAGTTCCTCTACACGCAATAGCATACAAAATGAGTTTTATTGAATTATATGGTATAAAAGAATTCAGTAAATGTCCACTAAGCTATTCCAAAAACAATTCATTTTGCATAAATACATGCAAATGTGAACTTGTTTAANATGTTATAGTTAAAACATTTTTATTGAAGTTTTCACTGAATGAACTTGTTTAAGAGAAAATTCTATTCCCAGGTAAATTAAAAATATAATGCTGTTGATACATTAATGTAAGGACATGTTATAGTTAAAACATTTTTATTGAAGTTTTCACTGAATGAACTTGTTTAAGAGAAAATTCTATTCCCAGGTAAATTAAAAATATAATGCTGTTGATACATTAATGTAAGGACATGTTATAGTTAAAACATTTTTATTGAAGTTTTCACTGAATGAACTTGTTTAAGAGAAAATTCTATTCCCAGGTAAATTAAAAATATAATGCTGTTGATACATTAATGTAAGGACATGTTATAGTTAAAACATTTTTATTGAAGTTTTCACTGAATGAACTTGTTTAAGAGAAAATTCTATTCCCAGGTAAATTAAAAATATAATGCTGTTGATACATTAATGTAAGGACATGTTATAGTTAAAACATTTTTATTGAAGTTTTCACTGAATGAACTTGTTTAAGAGAAAATTCTATTCCCAGGTAAATTAAAAATATAATGCTGTTGATACATTAATGTAAGGACATGTTATAGTTAAAACATTTTTATTGAAGTTTTCACTGAATGAACTTGTTTAAGAGAAAATTCTATTCCCAGGTAAATTAAAAATATAATGCTGTTGATACATTAATGTAAGGACATGTTATAGTTAAAACATTTTTATTGAAGTTTTCACTGAATGAACTTGTTTAAGAGAAAATTCTATTCCCAGGTAAATTAAAAATATAATGCTGTTGATACATTAATGTAAGGACATGTTATAGTTAAAACATTTTTATTGAAGTTTTCACTGAATGAACTTGTTTAAGAGAAAATTCTATTCCCAGGTAAATTAAAAATATAATGCTGTTGATACATTAATGTAAGGACATGTTATAGTTAAAACATTTTTATTGAAGTTTTCACTGAATGAACTTGTTTAAGAGAAAATTCTATTCCCAGGTAAATTAAAAATATAATGCTGTTGATACATTAATGTAAGGACATGTTATAGTTAAAACATTTTTATTGAAGTTTTCACTGAATGAACTTGTTTAAGAGAAAATTCTATTCCCAGGTAAATTAAAAATATAATGCTGTTGATACATTAATGTAAGGACATGTTATAGTTAAAACATTTTTATTGAAGTTTTCACTGAATGAACTTGTTTAAGAGAAAATTCTATTCCCAGGTAAATTAAAAATATAATGCTGTTGATACATTAATGTAAGGACATGTTATAGTTAAAACATTTTTATTGAAGTTTTCACTGAATGAACTTGTTTAAGAGAAAATTCTATTCCCAGGTAAATTAAAAATATAATGCTGTTGATACATTAATGTAAGGACATGTTATAGTTAAAACATTTTTATTGAAGTTTTCACTGAATGAACTTGTTTAAGAGAAAATTCTATTCCCAGGTAAATTAAAAATATAATGCTGTTGATACATTAATGTAAGGACATGTTATAGTTAAAACATTTTTATTGAAGTTTTCACTGAATGAACTTGTTTAAGAGAAAATTCTATTCCCAGGTAAATTAAAAATATAATGCTGTTGATACATTAATGTAAGGACATGTTATAGTTAAAACATTTTTATTGAAGTTTTCACTGAATGAACTTGTTTAAGAGAAAATTCTATTCCCAGGTAAATTAAAAATATAATGCTGTTGATACATTAATGTAAGGACATGTTATAGTTAAAACATTTTTATTGAAGTTTTCACTGAATGAACTTGTTTAAGAGAAAATTCTATTCCCAGGTAAATTAAAAATATAATGCTGTTGATACATTAATGTAAGGACATGTTATAGTTAAAACATTTTTATTGAAGTTTTCACTGAATGAACTTGTTTAAGAGAAAATTCTATTCCCAGGTAAATTAAAAATATAATGCTGTTGATACATTAATGTAAGGACATGTTATAGTTAAAACATTTTTATTGAAGTTTTCACTGAATGAACTTGTTTAAGAGAAAATTCTATTCCCAGGTAAATTAAAAATATAATGCTGTTGATACATTAATGTAAGGACATGTTATAGTTAAAACATTTTTATTGAAGTTTTCACTGAATGAACTTGTTTAAGAGAAAATTCTATTCCCAGGTAAATTAAAAATATAATGCTGTTGATACATTAATGTAAGGACATGTTATAGTTAAAACATTTTTATTGAAGTTTTCACTGAATGAACTTGTTTAAGAGAAAATTCTATTCCCAGGTAAATTAAAAATATAATGCTGTTGATACATTAATGTAAGGACATGTTATAGTTAAAACATTTTTATTGAAGTTTTCACTGAATGAACTTGTTTAAGAGAAAATTCTATTCCCAGGTAAATTAAAAATATAATGCTGTTGATACATTAATGTAAGGACATGTTATAGTTAAAACATTTTTATTGAAGTTTTCACTGAATGAACTTGTTTAAGAGAAAATTCTATTCCCAGGTAAATTAAAAATATAATGCTGTTGATACATTAATGTAAGGACATGTTATAGTTAAAACATTTTTATTGAAGTTTTCACTGAATGAATTGTTAAAAATATCCCCTCCAATTTACAGATGCAAACGTACATAGAGATATAGCAAGTAAAGAAAATATACAAATAACATTTGAAATATTATGCTTTACAAGTTTTGCGCAAATTCAATTTTTTTATTGCTTCGAATATATATAATATAATTATTTTATTCTTCGAATAAAATTTTGTAGTAATCCTGTAACATATACCTGTGGGCCTCCAATAACAAATCTTCCTGATGGATTCAAGTGGTATGTAGTATTTTCGTCTAATAAATTCGAAGGAATTACTTTTTCTATCACTTCTTTCTGAAGTCCAGATCTGATTTCTTTAAGCGTGCAATTTCCAGTATGTTGTGTAGAGATGACAATAGTGTGAACTCTGAGAGGCTTGCAGGCTCCATTGTCATCTTCATATTCTATAGTTACTTGTGTTTTCGAGTCGGGAAGCGCCCATGGTAGTGTCCCATCTCGTCTACATTCTGCTAAGCGACGATTCAGTTTATGGGCTAATTCGATTGTCATGGGCATATAGCTTTCTGTTTCATCAGTAGCATAGCCAAACATAATACCCTAAAAACATAATTTTATTAACAATTTCCAAGAATACAATTATTATTACAAATGTTTCAACTCAGATTCATAGTGATTTCTTAAACGAATTAAATTTTCCAGTAATATTTAGGGAGATAGTTCAAGTTAGATTATGGTTTAGGATATGGCTTGGGTTAGGGCTAGGGTTAGGGCTAGGGTTAAGGTTATAAATATTATGTTGATAAATTAGCTTATTTTTGCAAAAATTTGAGTGGGGGAATAGACATCGCAAAAGTACCAAAAATGTTTCACATTTAATGAACATAAAAACAAAAGAATAGTTCAATGTTATTCATATCACAGTCATCATTTGTTTGTTTTGCACCCAATTATAAAAACTACAAAGTTACATCTGTGCTCATGATCACCTGGTTTTCTGTCTTACAAAAAATACTTCAATATTCTTTCGGAAAAAAGCATTACATTTTGATAAGAAATTATTTAGTTTGCCTTGAATCTCTATATACAGGGGGTGTTTCAGTCAAACCTGGCTGATTTCAATCGATTCCCATTTGACCCATGATGAAGATGTTATACCGGAACTTTTTGCAAACAAAAGAATATACCTGGGAATTTTATGTCCATATGCTTTTATTTACTTTTATTATAATTTGTGAGTTCGATTTATCGTCACAATTTATGAATAAAACAATGAAAACTATGGAAATTAAATGTAAAAATTTATTGCTTTAAGTAATGGAACAACAGAAACTATATAAAACAATGAAAACTATGGAAATTAAATGTAAAAATTTATTGCTTTAAGTAATG
>CABFPE010000641.1:154704-164731 GCA_900660155.1 Hofstenia miamia | reverse complement strand
ATTTTTGCAAAACTTTTTTTATTGAAAGCTGAAGTAACAACTATAACAAAAATCAATTGTGAAGACTAAGTCATCCAAAATTTCATTTTTATAATAGTACACAATATTCAACAGATATCTAAATATTTAAGACGGGTTTTCCCTCACTTATTTCTCTGTTTTGCACATGTTAGCTATGGAATTCACTGAAAGTATGCAAATTCCATGCATATACAGTATCAATAAAATAGTATATACAAGCATTGCTTCTATTGCTACTATGCTTGCTCATTTAGTATTACGCAATGCATTTTTGTTTTCTTAGAAACGTAATTTCTTGAATTTTGGTTTAAGATCATTTTTTAAATTTAATTCTTTCAGGAAATTCCTAAACCGCTTCCTTGCTCCATTATCAAGTAAAAAATTATATTTAGTTTGGAATGTTTGTAATTATACTACCTGCGACAAATGTTTGTTTATAAAGTTTCTAACCTGATCACCAGCTCCGCAATTTTCTTCTTCTTCCGAATTTACAGCATCAGCAATATCTGGTGATTGTTGTTCAATAGCTACGAGAACATTGCAAGTGTAAAAATCAAAACCTAAACAAAAGCTTTCAATGGTACGACACAAAACTGTTTGATCGACTCTGTCTTCATCGTTCTTTTTTAACAAGCTCTGGAGAAGTCACTAACAGAAAACTACATTTAAAAAAGTTGTATGCATATATTTGAATATAAATAATTTTCCTAAATTCTAGAATCAGATTGAGTGAAAGCGCAGATTCTTTTCTTAGAATTGCGAGTTAGTTTTATCATCAAACGATAGTTTCCTGACTTCAAGCAAATTGCAATGCATATCACAGCAATTTATGTATATATATATATATATATATATATATATATATATATATATGTGCATAGAGCGCGCTTATGCTGACTGGGGTATAGATTGACAGACAAATTTGATGCATATTAACTCTATTGTATTAGCTGCTATTACTGTCCTCGATGTCAAATGTTGTTGATTTAGTATTTTATATAATAATAGTTTATCCCACTTTTTCTTTCTTAGTTCCTGTTTGATTATTAATGCTAAAATATGGCCTATTTGTGGCACTTACATATTTACCAGATTATTTTTTATTAGTAACTAACATCAAGTGCACCATTATAAATCATTACCATGTCCAATTTATTATTATTTTCTAGAAATTGTTAGTCACGTTGTTGTTAATATGAAATTCAGAGAAATTGGTCAGAATGTCTTTTGGATCTATACTTTGCTTGTTTTAGTAAATATTTACACTAATTGAGAACAACGAAAGCGTTGTTAGGTTAAACTTGCATTTCGGTGTACATTCTGCTCACACATGTTTGGTTCAATGAAAGTCAGTTCTGTTTATTAATGATAATTTATCATAAGTGATAATTCATTGCTTTTCGAAGAGTAAACACTAATCAATTTAGCGCACCCATTACTAACGATGTCACATAGTTCTACTTCTAAAATTTATAAAAAAATTTGTAAAGCTACACGAAATTTCACTAATATAAGAACTACTGCCATGGGCTTATCCATGATTTTCAGAAGGTGGGTACATCTCATTTGTGATCAAGTGAGTGACCACGCGCAGGGCGAAGCTCCTCGAAATTTTTGAAAATATTGAAAAATTGCACTGCACTAACTTAGTTTTTAGATTTTTTAAGCTTTTTATCAAAAATTTTTAGATGTAGCCAATCAAAATCAATTTTGAAAAATTAACACTCAGAAGACCAAGGTATTGTACATACGTTGAAGACCAAGGATGATGATTTTAATCACCCCAACTGATCGAAACACTAACCTCACTGTAATTATAAGTAGCAATATATTTACAATAATATTTGCAACTCGTTTTATACATCCTTTGAATAAGATGATGATTTTTAAATAATGTATTTGCTATGCGTTACTTTTGAATAATGTTGGTGACCACTAGGGTGATTTTTTCAATCACCCACAATCATCAAGAAGATACTGTAAAACTGAGTGAAAGTTTATTGAATTTCGGTTGATTTAAGAAAAGAAGATTGAAGACTTGCACTAAGTTACTCACCGTGGCATTTGCAGCAAACAATGTTCATTGATTTGCCGTATTTTCCGCACTGATTGCAGAAGTAGTAGGTAGGTGTGCTATTCAATTGTAATTTTCCTTACTTATGTGGCATGCCAGAAAGCGTCCAATGCAGCAAGATGATGACAATAAACGAACAAGAAAAGTCTCGCAATTTGGCAGCGTAAATCGTCGAACAGTGTTAATTTTGAACATTTTTATTGCAAAGGAGATTGAAACAATTACTCTTAGTCTTCTGAGGGTTAAAAAAAACTTGAATACGATCTAGATATATATATATATATTACATTAGTAAAAATGGGCTTATTGATAACATTAAAATTACTTTCAACGAAACATTTAAACAATACGCCTGGAAACTTTGTAATGATGATCATCCCATACATTTCATAATTCATTAAAGCTCAATAATGCTTATCTGAACTTTTCGCATTTGTAAATTGCTATTGCCAGCCTGCTTTTGTTAAATAATATATATATATATATATAATTTGCAATCAACAAAATACGGAAAATTTTAATGTAACTAAAGCATACGGTTATAGAAATAAATGAAGTTGAACCCTTTTGACCTCTTTTTGGTTAACTGTGACTACATAAGCATTTCTAGTCATATTTCCCCTTAATGTGTTCTTTTACACCACCTTCTAAATGTCGTTTCTCAATTAATGTATTTTTCACAATCATTATTCATTTTGTAGACAAACGATGTGTCAAATTAGTTTATAGAGTGTCTTTTTGCCCATTTTATTAAACATATCTATGTCTCGATTGCCGTTTACGTCTACCATCCATTGTTATGCATTCTTTCTCTCACCTTGTTTTCTCCCTTCTAACATTATAACAGTGAAAATTAAGATTGCTTATCTACATATCTCTTCAATCCAAATATCTCTGTTTCTAAGTTTCGTTCCTGCATAGTATATTTACACTGGTAAAGATCATGTATTAGTTTCCTTTATGCTATTCTAACCCTTCAATGCTTACTTCTGGAGTACTTTTTTAATCTCATCTTGTATTCTTTCTACTTGTATTCTCTAATGAATCCATTTATTGCTTTCATTAACTTATGTTTATCTTCAAATCTTAACATGCCATAGACGACTCACAATCATTTTTTCTACCATATATACTTGTGCAATGGTTATTTCAGCCTTTCTCAGTGTGGAATTAAGCTAACTACAAAAAGGAGAAAGTTAGCTATCTCCGCCTGTGTTCAACTATATTGAACTGAAATATTCAAAGCATTTTCTTTAGGAGCCTATCCTACTTCTGCGAAACTCTACCTTCCTTTAGTTTCTTAAATATCCATCTATTTAGTAGGCTATCACACACTTATCTGTAATCCCTCTACGCAATTTCTATTTTTTTTCCATTCTTTTGAAATTATATATATATTGAAACTACAGATTATTATTTTTCAAATAATATCTTCCTAAACTATCTTTATTTTTGAAAGTCACGATGAAATGCTCAATTATATAAATCATAAATGTTGCCAGCCTTTTAACCAAATCCATTTATTTAAGTTGAAGAAAGTGAATTGCCAAATTTTCAATTGAACTTAGGATAAATTTTAAAATTTCAACTTAAGTACCTTTTCTAGAATCATCATAGCCGATTTCACGGACAGTATCCCTCACTACTTTCTGGTAGTCTACAATGGCATTTGATTGAATTTCTCCAAAGATCATCACCATTCCTGTTTTTGTTGCTGTTTCACAAGCTACGCGAGCTTGAGGATCTTGCATAAGATGAGCATCAAGAACAGCATCCGAAATTTGATCACAGATTTTGTCTAAATGTCTCATTTATTTACTAAGTAAGATTAGTTTTAAGCAACCTATTTATTTTTAAATGAAATACAGAATTTTTGTTACAGTTATAGTTTTAGTCTCAGCTTCTTGAAACCCTCTGAACAGTGAAAAGAAATAAATTGCTAAAATAATCTTTAGGTTTCAGGTTGTAAATTGATTACTAAAGAAATATATCTTAACGTTTGGACAAGCCTTAAACTGGATTAAATTTGCATCTTAGGACACAATCATGAGTTTTTTACAAGAGAGGCTCCATGCTTCTACTGATATTGTTAACTACTAAAAATATTTTGCATGAAACTGGTACGAATAAAAATTATATGAAGAATATTTATTCAAACAATGTATTGAAACCGATGTATGCTGATGAATTTAAATGGAGATTATTATTTATGAATAAATATTACCCGGGTGTCCCTCTCCGACAGATTCAGAAGTGAAAAGAAAACGATTTGAGCCGGTCATCTTGTGCTATTAGCTTGGTTAGAATAATATGTTCGTTGTTTGTCCAGATAAAGTCTTGATCTTGATAACGGCTATCAATATCAATTTTGTTTACATGGACTCTGCACTGGAGTTGCATCTGTACGCATTTTACGTGTTCCTCTCTGCATTGGAAATCTCTAAAATAGTTAACTTTTTAAAATTTATTAATACTAAGCAATTGTAATTCCCAAATTTGAGTGAAAAATGACGATTTTAACTTCTAAATTATTTTATATCTGTTGAAAAGACCTTTTGCTTGAAGCTTAGCTGGATTTGCGGCTCATTATAACTTCATTATGGTTGGAATAGCAATTGAAATTGTCATGTGGGAACGGGTTAGCATGCAACAGAATTCACCTTATTTATCTCCATTATATTTTTTATAGTTTACTTCGACCTTGAATTGCGATTTAAAAATTTTTACTTACCACCAAAAGCCAATGTAGTGTAGTATGTAGCAGTAACTTAACCATAATCATAATAATAATAATAATATAAGTTTTTCGGCAACGAGGACAGTTACAGGAGATGAAATAGGAGCAGATAGATGAGTAAACAAAGCGAGAGATCGGAACAGAGAAGAGTAAAAACAGCAGAGATTTGTTGAATAAAAAACGAGTGAAGGGTGCAATGTTTCTTTCAGATGACAAACAGAGAACTTGACAAAGGAGAGTCGTGTGTTTTCCATCAATCTAGGCACCCCTCTTCTAAAGTAGATTGGAACATTCTCTGTTGATTTGACTGCATTTGTTGATATTCTTAAAATAAGAAATTTTGAACACTTACAAGTCTTTGAAATTATACAGATCTGGACAAAAATATTGAGACAGTTACCAATTTCATAATTAAAATAATTTAGGTATTTTGTTGTATACAATAATCGGTTAGTGAGGATAAACACTTAAAATGTATCTCCTGACATTTCTCCTGACATTTCTAGAAAACCATTTGAACATAATATAATTGTGACTAAGTGCTTCCTCTTTGGATCTTATGTAACCAAAACTTTTTCAGAGTTGGACTAAAGTATTGAGACAGCACTCTAAAATAATGCTTACTTAAATTTTTGAATAGTTATTAAAATCAATTTTACTGTGCACCCTTTGCCAAAGGATAATGCCCTGATGTCTTCCTCAATCGATTAGAAAACTAATTAGTTCAGAGTTACGCTTGGCCTCCATTAGTCAATTCGCAAATGTTTCAAAGAAATCCTGATGGGTGCATTATAACAACATTTAAGAGAGAGTGAACAATATTGGTGCTCAAGAAAACAGGGCATCCTCGCAAATATACTTAAAGATATGCTAGGCTTTTATTTTATCTATTGAAGAGGGATCCCTGAAAAACTTGCAGTGAGCTAAAACGAGAATATTGTGCAGCTCTGCAAATGCAATGTTAGAAGAATTCTTTTGTGATGTCAACTTATGGGTAGAATTTGTAGAATTGCAATAAAAAAATCATATATTTACAAAGTAAAGCCAAAAATCGGCTCAGATGGGTGCATTAAGCAAAAAAATCGAATACTACCCAGTATTGCATTAGAGCCATATCCTCAAATGAAAGCAAAATCAAGATATGCTTTAGGCGCCTGGAGTACATTAGGAGGCGATTACAGCAATCAAAAAGAGTTTGCCGCAAATACACAACCCCAATGTTTAAATGTGGCGTTAATTCGATAATGGCATGGGAGTGCTTTCAGCAAATGGACTGTTCAAGATCATCAAAGTTATTGGAATAATTTATTTAACGAATTATGTGTCAATCTTGAGTAAAAAATTATTGGCAGTCCTCCATTATATGATTATATTTTAGAAAATGAGAATCACGGTTCTCCAAACAACATTTCAAAGAAAAAGAGGTAGACCTTATCCTAAATTGACCTGTGCAAATTCCTGACCTCAACACAATTTAGCACGATTAGACAGAATTGAAAGGAAGAATGGCTAAACGTCAGTCTTCCAATGTTGAGGATCCTTGGAAATCAATTAAACAAGAATTCTATGAAATTCATTTTTGTGCCCAATCGAATTAATGAGGTGCTTAATAAAAATGTTGGATTATCCGATACTAATGAACTTAGAATTCTAACTGTATACATTTTTTCTGTTGTTGACAAATTATTGGGTATGCCGAACACTCATATTGTTTTGTAATTTTCACTTTTATAGTGCCACCCCTTTCTTTTGGTTATGCCATTTTTTGTTGAGTTCATTTTTTTTAAAACATATAAAAAATGAAAACAAGGTTTTCCCCAATGACTACTAGGATGATGTCCTTACAAATTTTTCTAAGCAATATATACAAATTAATACTTTTGTTCAGGTCTGTAATCTTTTAAAATTAAAAATTTTAAATACGGAAATATTTCAAATAGGGTCGGAATTTGTTCTCTGGATTAGTCATAACATCTCGAATGTTACCAAATTTGACAAATTCAAACTGCACTGTCTTGTTTTAGAAATACGAGAAATGTCTACTTGCACTACATCACCAAATTTTGTGAAAAACAAGCCGACCCATAGACAGAGACATTACCACGGGGAACTAGAGGAGCGAATTCCACTGATTTTGGTGATTATTTTAACTAAGTATGTATGTTCAATTCGATGCCCAAAACCTATTGTTGAGAGTGTACATTGTGGTAATAAAACATTAGTAGTAGTAGTAATAGTACGTTTTCTATGACTACATTGTACAAACAATTTGTGGCTCATGGGTTTGGGCTGGTCACACCCTTGGTCATAGATGAAACGGCTTCCAAACTTTGACTAGTCAGTTTCATGAAGTTGAAATAAAGTGGATATTACAGAACTTCTAATAGACTTAGCTAATGGTGTGATGCCTTATGTCTGATTAGTGCGATAAATTTTGAATCTAGAAGACGATATTGACACACATTTCAATTTTGCTGACAGCTTTTAGCCATAAATTAGGTAGATTTACTGTATTAGACAGCAATCTATAAATTGCTGTTATTAAAAATGATATATTTACGTAAATTGTTTGTATACAGTTAATGATTTCTAGCATTAAGCGTACATTTTAGATGCAAAAATAATATACGTTGGGTGTTTAGAAATACCACTATTTCTATTTCTAAATATTATAATTGCATGCATTAAGAAAGAAAAAGATACATAAAACTGATATTAAAAAGTGAGCAATGATATTTCACTGCTTCATACAAGTTAATACTCAAACTACTTTTTTTGAGCTTACTTAAAAGTTTTGTTCAACCGAAATGATCTACTTAATTGATATATAAAAAAAATTTGTAAAATTTCATTTATTTAAACATACATAATAACAGAAGAGGCATTAAGGTAAATAATTTTTTATTATTAATAATTTGTTTTATATAAACATAAATACTCTTTGTTGAAAAAAATTGACAATTTGCACTGTAAAGTACGTCATGCAATAATTATATTGATTGCAAACGAACTCAATTAAATATAATACTGATCTTGTATTGTTTTAATGATACAATATAACAATAGTTATAAGCAATGCTTCACATGAATGACTAGCATTCTTTTGTCACACTCTTCAAATTTTCATTCGATAATTAAGTTAAATGTAGATTAGGGTTCCAAAATTCACAGTTCACAAAAATCACGAACTTAAATTCACGAAATCGCGTTTCTTAAAATATAAACATGACCCCCGTTACATACACAGAATCATTACTAATTAATTAACCTGCATGGTATTGTTTTGGCGCATTAACACTGTAAACGTATGAAAAAACTAAAATATATGTGAAGTCTAGTAGTAGAATCCTTACTCTTTAGTACATAGAATTTACATTTATTATAATCTAGTCAGAAATTAAGAAGCTTTTTGAAAAATTAAATACCGGTATTTGAAAAATAACATGGCGTCATATTATTTTTAACATATCTTTATTTCATTTTTCATAAATTGAACATCAATTTGTGTTGTATCCAAAATTTCTCTAAATAATCTCTAAAAGATTGACATTGTCACGATAATATTTGTCCCTCATCTGTCATTTGCATTGCATTAAATTTTATAATATATACAATGTAAATTATAATATTGTATAGGTATAGTTCTAATCAAGATAATTTAAATTATCTAGATAACATATCTTGAACGAAATCACTATCGAAATAATCTATTTTTAGCTTCTAGAAAAAGATATTACTGACGATAAAATATTGAACAAACCTGTTTGTATTTCTTAATAAGTCATTTATATATTCATGCAGTCGAACTTCTCCATAGTTAAGTTCAAGGAACCGAACCAATATAGTAACTATGGGGAGGTGTTACAATTAGAGAAAATGCTATAGAATTGGGATGTCAACATCAGGGATGTTGAGATGGCGATAGGGGCTCCAAAAGCAATGGGTCTCCACCGGACATAAGAACATTAAAGTAATAAATAACATGCAGACGTTTAATATCTACAGATAATTTCCAAAAACTATAAACAATTTATTTAATGCAATTTCATGTATCTACATAAAAAATTTTTATTTATTTTGGATATAAATTTTCGGGAACATAAACTTTAATTAACTATGGACAAAGATTTTTTTTAGAGAGATTCAACTGTGTTTTAAAATTCTTATCATTTTTAAACTTCTAGCATGTTATTTTGTTATGTAGTTTATCAGTGGCGCACGCAAGGAGGCATTGTGGAATGTACCCCCCTCGTCAGGCTTTCAAAATTTACTTTGAATTAAAAGTTTTTCCATCAAATATTTAAAAAATCTAAAAGCAGTGATCGTGAAATTCATTTTTCAGGGTCTATTTCTTTAATATTTTTACAAATTTTCGCTTCGCTCTGCTTTTGATCATTCACTTGATCACGACTAGGTTGTCCCCCTGTCAGGTAATCCTGCGTCCGCCACATAGTTAATTATTGCGCTATGTATTTTTGAAATGTTGAGAATTTTCAGTTTTGGATTTCACTAATGACCACAGTGACAAGCTGTAACAGAGGTGCTGAGAATCATCCGTACATATGTACTAATGCTATTACAATTTTATAACTAAAAAATCCGATGGTACTAGGACAAGGAGTACATAATAATTATTATGTACTGCTCGAACTAGGATTGATTTAAGAGGCTGCTAAGAAGTTTTTCATTTGTCAAAAATGCATTATTCACTGCTAGCACAGTTTGACGGATAAGATTTAATCAACATAGCAGGCGAGATCTAGTTTTCGTACATGTCAATATCTTCTATGCATCTGTCATTTTTGTGTTCGTTCAATTTCACTACAGAACCGTCTCTTATAAGAATTTGCGATCATTTGGTTATGAGCAGCATCCATTTAAAAATGGAATGTGAGCGTAATTTCTTCCAAATTTGATTAAAGCGAGAATTACACTATGTTTCAAAACAAACAATTTTTACTCAAATTGTAGCGCAATTTCTTTATCCAAAGTGAAGTTCTCAACCCTATGAACAATGTCTCAACTCAAGTATACAGTTTGGTTAAAACAATACCAAAAGGTTTTCTTACGCAGTCTGAGTATCCATGGAAATACTATGTAGAAGGGATAAGCAATCAATTTTTCAATGGATGTTTATCTTATTACTGTAAATTCCTTTTAAGCTTTTGAGGCCTCAGCATATATATATATATATA
>CABFPE010000641.1:131199-143513 GCA_900660155.1 Hofstenia miamia | reverse complement strand
CTGAAAATAATATCCAGTTTTTGCAATGGCCACCAAGTTCTGCTGATCTTTCTCCAATCGAAAACGTGTGGCAGATATTGAAAAATGACGTTGAGAAGAAAAATCCGAAAAATATATCCGATTTAAAAGAAAAAATTCAAGAAAGTCAACACATTTTGACATCTGAAATGAAGTCCAATTTAATGAAATCAGTTTCAGTTCCTTTGAATGAAGTTATTTCTACAGGAAGAAAACAAATTAGACTTTGATGCTTTTTACTTATAGTCCTTTAATGTATCTTTAAAATCTTACCTTTCTTGAGTTGTTACGTTCAGTAGTCCAAAAGTAATATGCCTTTTTTCTAGTCTCATTTTTTTGCAGCCAACTATATATATATTCATACATATATATATATATATATATATAATAATATTTTCTTTTTTTTTCATTAATGAAAGTTCCATTTTTCAATTAGAAGATTATTTTGTATGAATTTAGGATGTTGTAATCAAGCGTTAAATATAAATATGCAACTGAATGTCATGTATTAAGACGCAAATGTGATTTTCGTATAGGGACGCTGACGAGGTTAAGCAAAATGTTTCAATTCTTCCAAACAACTGGTTTAAGTGTTCTACCTTGCCTGTGAGCTCGCTAGATATCAACCTAATCGAAAATTTGTGGGTTATAGTTAAGTGCATAATCACAAAACAAGATTGCTAAGTCATGGGAAAGCTTATTTCAGCCATTATCAAAACCGGCTAACATTGTAAAAAATAGGAAAAATGTGAGCAACACTGGTGGCATCAATGCCAAAGTATGTTAGAAAATTCATTCAGACTAAAGGTGGACATATTTCTTATTAAAAGTGAGTGATATAATGAAATTTTCAAATTATTTCGTTTTTTTTACTCAGTCCCTATTAATTTGCACAGCACTGTAGAAGAATGAGTTTCAAATCAATCAACTGATTAAAGTTGTTCTCAAACAAAAAATCTAGAAGAGACTGAACATCCCCATTAGCAATTCGGAATATCTCAAAATCACTGCCAGTGTATTTAAAATTACCACAAATTACTGTTAAATTGTGAGTAACAGTGGTATTATGGACATTACAGGAATTTTAGAAAAAACAAAAGCAGTTCTCAAAGCAGTGACAAAGTATCTACTAGAATAATGAGGGGGTCATAGACGGATGTTACTAGTAACTAGTAGATCGTAGCACACCCAAAATCAAAAGCTTCAAAATTGGGAGATAATAGAACAATGAGAATGTATAACAGTGTGACCATCACCCTTAACTTGATTATTATTCATACGTGCAGGCGTATGATATGGGAGAATAGGAAACAAATTTTGGTCAGAATCATTAATTCAAGTTTCACTCAGACACACAATATCAGATGATGAAGACAAAATTTCGAACATTAACCATAGTCTTCTTTTAGTGCGATTTGCGCCATCTAGAATTAATTCGAACCTTTTCTTCAATAATAACTTTTCCAGGATTCTGCCAGAATCACTAAAATCACGAAATACATGAATTGTAGAAGTAAAATTTGTCAACTTGTATACATGTACAAAGCCATTCAAATTGAAAGTTCAACCTTAACAAAGCGACGTTTATCACCAATAAATTTTCGTAGCGAAATAAATGGAATGGTTCTATATTAGCAAATCTAATATGAAGAAAATATATGATGAATAAAATTCGAATCATATCGCATTCTATCATGGGTTCAACTTACACTCAGCTTCCTGAATACCAATTATGCCGCATTTAATTCGGCGTTCATCTATAAATCAGGGGAAGCAGAAGTCATAATGCTTGTAGAGCAATTAGTTTTTAGACAACATGTACTTTTCACCATTTCATCAACTTCTTAAAATTTTCCACCATCTTCTTGTCACAAGTGAAGATATCAATGAGTTAATCTTATTAATAAGAGAATAGTATTTGATTATCAAATTTAGTTAAAATATTTAAGTGCAACCTAAAAATAAATGCTTACTGTAGCTTTGTATAACTCTGAGGCAGTTGTTGTCAATCCCAGTATAAGCAATTGTTAAATAGAGTAAAGTGACACACGAATAATACGTGAAAAATTTCATATCCTTGATTTCCTTAGAGCAAGTAGAACACGAGAGAACCGACTGCTCATTTTGAGAGTAATATAATTGTCACACAAATTGTATGATGTTACAATTAAATAGAGGTAGCATTATACTTGTAATTTATTTTTCATTACACTTATAAACAGTAGCTATAAAATCAATTTCATTTTTGGAAATTTATGACATTTTTAACTCATACATTTAAAGAAGTAAATAGAATTTAACTTCAAATGTTTTAGAAAAACAGCTGTAATTTAAGTTGTATCTGGTTTTCCATTCAAGTTCGTTCGTAAACTCATAATTTAGTGTTTGGTAATAGTACTTTTTGAATACCGCAGATTTCCTTGGAATTTGAATGGCCTAAATGCTTATTAATTTCAATCAGGGATGTATTCTTGCAGATGGAAAAAATATATTTACATAATAAATTTGCAATACTCACTTTTCATGATTTTATAATTTAGACAAATATAGGACTTAAATTCCTACCTATCTTAGTCAGACCTAAAATTTATGGTACAAACAATAATGTTGTGTTCATATTTTTGAAAAGTAAATAACGTTTAGGACAGTGAGTGCATTTATTGACAGGTATACTTGCTTGTTTCATGTTAATAAATGATCAAACCACATTACAAAGGCACTTTGGACTACATCAAAATATTGATTTTTGTGGTAAAAATCAAATATTGTTCTACTGAAAATATCATTCTGGTTTATAATGCTACTAAAAATTATCAATGCGATGTCCTGTAATTTATAGTTGTCAGATAACATCTATGCATATGAAACTTTTATGTTCAGCATTCTGTGTTAAATATTCATGTTTCTTATATTAATAAAGCGTATTTTCAGTAAATATAACTGTTTTGTTTCTAATCAAGCCTTGTAAAATGAAATTTTATAACGCAATTTTATAGAAGAAGTCATAATTATGTAACGTTTAGGTATTGATAAAATTGGGTTTTTTCACCTAATGAATATAGGAATTTTTATGTTCATCCCTGAAAAGCAATGCAATTATCAATACTAGCAGGAAAATTACAAATTTCAATTAGCTTTTCTACATTTGAATATAATAATACCTCAAAGACAATGGAACATTTTGCTTCACAGTATGGCAGGGAAATCTTGGCTTTCACAATGGCAACTTTGTGGGCAACTTTTATAGAACCTTGGGACTTTTTTAAATGTTCTCATAGTTTTTGTTCACCTTAATGTGTAAATTAAAAAATTTAAAAAAGTTGATCCATTTTTATTATAAAATTATTACATCAGATCTATCATTTGGATGCAAATATTGAAAAAAAATAAATTAAGTATTTTGAAAATTTTTAGTCATAGTCTAGTTGGTAGAAAGAATTACAAAAACCTCATTCACAATTTTTTGTACTTCTGAAAAAATGGAAACTTATAATGTCGTCTCGTTAAGTAAGGTCTTAAAATAAATATCAGTTGATACACATCTTTGGAGCATGGGTTATCGTAATTATTGAATAAAACTCCCCCTCAAAATACGTTTTTAAGATACTAAGAAAAAAAACTAAAAAGAATGAAATCGGAACTAAGCAAAAACAAAGCTAAATATCATATTGTACAGTATATCATTTTATATAAGAATTTAGTATTTGAGCATATGATTTTATCGTATATTTGCAAATTTTATTTAAAACGAAAAACTGCTTGTAACGATTTTCGAACTATTCTAAACACTGAATTGCTTAATAACATTTTATACAGTTTATGCTTTATAATGATAAGTACAATTTAGTCAGCAGGAAACAATGAAAGCAAATCCGGTGAACAATCTGAATAAAGCTCTAATGACATCAGCAGTTGGTTTGGCTGCCATGACTGCCGTAGCTCCAATCTTGAGAGTAAAACTTTTACTTCAAACACAAAACGAATTACTTAATCAGAATCGTATGAAGACCTCATATCGAGGAGCACTTGATTGTATCTCAAGAACTTTCAAGTCTGAAGGCATTAGGTCATTTTGGAGGGGGAATTTAGCTGGATGTCTTATGTATGTACCAAGCAATGCATTGATTTTTGCATTTAAGCAATCATTGGCCAATACTTTACGATGTAATAAATCGGATTATTACCTATGGAGTCTCTTCAAAAATGTAATATCGGGTGGAGCTGCTGGCTTTCTGTCATTAGCTATATTGTATTCCTTAGACTATACTCGTACACGATTGGCTACTGATGTACTAAACAGTAAAGGAAAAAGGCAATTTAAGGGCATTGTAGACGTTTACAGAAAAACTTTAAGCACTGATGGAATTCGTGGTCTTTATAGAGGCTTTTTTGTTTCTTGTTTGGGAATCGTTGTTTACAGGGGAGTGTATTTTGGACTGTATGATGCCACTAGCAATATCTTGTTGAAGGATAATTCTAGCATTTCTCAGAAATTCGCCCTTGGCTATGGTGTTACAGTCTGTGCAGGACTTCTGTCGTATCCCTTAGATACTATTAGAACAAGAATGCTAATGCGATCTTGTGAAAATGTTAAATACAGAAACTCTCTCGATTGCGCGGCAACCATTTTTCGAAATGAAGGTGCGGGGTCGTTTATGAAAGGTGCTGCTACAAATATTGTTAAAGGCATTGCAGGTGCTACTTTCTTAGTCGCATTTAATTCTCTCAATAACTTCAAGAAATGAATGAAGTGTTACACGCATCTTCTTTATTGAAATTTTGTAAACATTTAGTAATCCACTGAACAGTCTCTATAACTTATGGTTACCCATATTTACCCATGATGTTTATATATAATAATTGGGTCGTTGTAATTATGTTGGGATTTATCACTACAATTCTTAGAAGTCAGTTTATGATTTAGAATAGTTCAAATAAAACAAAAAATGCAGACTTGTACATGGATCTGGAGAACCATGGAAAATTCCATGGATCTGGATCTCAAAATGCGATCCATAGATCTTGGGAATATTTCGCGGATCCAAAATTTTAGTTTTATAGTAAGGTCTTCTTAAGAAATTATTGAAAATTGGAGCGGTCATTAGTTTTGAAATTAATACCAACAAAATTTTCTTTGCATATAAAGATATGTTGTAAATCTCTAAGGTTATCTATTTTACTCATCTTTAGGGAGCATTAGAATTCAGGTTGGATAGATGTTGGCATTTTATCGAAGAAACTATATTTAGTGGACTTTTTAGTGGTTAATAAACTAACTGCTAATAAACTAATAATGAGTTATTCTCAATTTCTTTACAAATAAGACAAAATGCAAATTTTTAGCATAGCATTCTAAAAAGTAAGTTATATTATTGTACAAAAATATGTTGTTCGTCTTACTTCTGCATTTCACTATCTAAAATACTGCGGTATCGGAAAATATGATGGAATTGGAGTTGGTACGTCATACTGCTAAGATCTACTCACTTTGCTATATTATACTAGCTACTTTTCTTGGGTGACTTGATTTTTACTAATTTGTGGATCGTGGGAAATCCCATCGATCGACCCATAAGAACATTTTAGATTTGGATACAAAAAATTCGATCAATGGACAAATATGAAAAATGTGAAAATGCTAAAATAGGAAACTTATGAAATACAGGAATGCTGAGATATTATTGCATATGCAAGGGATTAGGGTGTGCTGACCTAAATGCGACCAAGTAACATGTTTAGAAATGTAACTTGAAGTAAAAAAGAACAATTATGATAAATCTAATATAATATGGCTCACACAGCTCAGTTATTTAAAGTTTAATTATACTGAAAAGCAAATTGAAATGCAAAGCTTTTTGTTCTGCTAATATAATATTGTGATTTTTTAAATGGGTATCCTGATTATGGTGGTGTTAGTCATTTGGATTAAAAATTATTTAATAAAAAAGAAATTCAGAAAGAAATTGCAAATAGAAATGCTTAGATATTTAAGGACACGTGCTGTATGCATGGATTTAAAATAAGAACTTCTTCTTAGAAGCCCTTGGCTTAGATTACGCTGAATGCAATGAAATTAGTTTACTTAGAAAAATAATTAAAATCAAAACGAAAAATGTCATAGTTGAAACTATGAAAAAAAGAATTTTGAATTTTGGCTGTTATTAGATATATATTACGTATCATCAACACAGCAGTGCTTTTATAAATTTTATATAGATGAACATTGGAAATTCAAAAATATTCCATCGTCTACAAAATTTGTCTCGAAATCAGATGTTGTTCACTGTAACGATGCGATTCGTGAAAAGCACCACAAAGACAAAACGAAATTGAATATGCTATAGAGGCGTAGTTTTGTTATTGCTTTAATCATTTCATAGAAACCTAATAAATCTGGAATTAAAAGCTGGAATTACCTTTTTCTTATCCTGCATAATTCCCCAGGTTCATAAATTTTTCGTTTATGGGGTTATTCTCTAATATTTTCAAATGTGTGAAAAATAGTAAGATAAGATAAGATAAGAGATTCTATATTCAGATAAATGTTTACAATTCAATAACTGATAATTTATCTGAATAGCGTCATAAATTACAAAAAAGTAACCAATCTACAAATCAACATACATTACAAAAAGTAACAATTCTTACAGGCTATGGATGAANTCATTATAGAGATGAAGAGATGGGGTCGAAAGAAGACATCGACGCGAAGAGGAGCTTGTGAGTAAGAAACGTGAGGAGTACGGAATGATGAAACAGTAATTGGGCGAGGACTGAAGTGATTCTTTAGGATCTGACTCACTTGTTTGAATCCATTGCCAGAAAGATGAATCCCATCGTCGGATAGGAGACTACAATTGATGATTCCTCGTGATAACATGAATTTTTTGAAGACAGAGATGACATTGAACGTGTTTGAAAAGACGCGTGATAGGACTTCATTAAATTCATCAATGACGTGATTTTGTTGTAAGAATTTGTTGTAATTTAAGACGAATCTGTTCAACTAGATGATTAATATTTGATTTGAATGTTCAAACATCAGTGGAGTGTTTTGCATCGATTATACCAGTGATAAGAATGACAGAATTGACGTGAACTTTTGGATATTGCGAGATCTTTTCATCAAACATCTAGAATTGTGACCAGGATAATAATGGACGTGGTTTGGTTAGGTACCTAGAAGATTATTTGAGCGGACATTTCGAAGGATGCTGCTTCCTATAATGAATGAGATTGTACAAGGTTTGATAGATTTTACTTGACTTCGTGGTTTGTCAGATTTTCTTCTAGGAGACTGGGGTGGGTTTTTGAAGGAAATATAGCAATTGGCAGAGGAAGAATCGAATGTTTGTGTTGAGCAGGATGCATTGATTGAGCAAGCAGATTTGGCAGGAAAAGATTGTATTGCTGCTTTGGAGACAAAGTTGAGTGAGCTTTTGAAAAGAAGTAGAAGAGCTTCAGCGGTGTTTTCTTTGTCGAGGAGAGAGAAAATTTGATGCAGCGGCGTTTTCTTTTTATCTTTGATAACAGAAGATGCCACATCAGGTGTCGACGCACCAGCAAATAGCTTTTTGCATTTCGCTTTTGCGGTCGAGAGCAAAACTCGGAGCCGTAGTAAATATTTCATGCAGTATTAGCATTTTACATTGATATGCCTAAGTCGTGTTGCATATTTAACTGCAAATTAAATTATAAGGGAAAGCCTTATACACGCGTTTTTCGATTTCCGTTTGATCTAGAAGAACAACGTATTCCCCAACAGATAAATATAAAAAAGGAACCTGTCATTTGTGAGGAACACTGGCGTACTGGATTCCAAACCAAACTGGTGTTTGGAAAGAAACGTCCTGCTAATTCTCCTTCTGAATTTGATGAGTGCCATGCTATGCCCAACTCATTTCCAACTGAAATCAGAAGCATAAATGTGGACATGCGTGGAGTCATTAATCGAAGTTTTTATCCAGATGAGATGAAGAATTCAACAAAATGTACCTAATAAAATTTGAAAATTTTAAGTTAGAAGAGTGCCGTTTGAAACTTCAAGTAAGTTTTAATTATCATGTTAATTTATAGAATTGGATCTATTAATTATAGGCAGATATAAGGTTTTAATGTTTTTAGTAAGGTGGCGTAATTTCTAAGTGAAATTGATCAACTTAATTCAATGTTTAGGTCACAGTTAGCAAAGATACTATTACGATTTTCAATTTATCGCAAGATCATGTACCTATCTATGTTGTATGGTCTGTGTATATCGGAACTATCACTTGTAACTACTGCTTTTGCTCAAAATATGCGCATCAAGATATAATACGCAGTATGAGTAATTCAACACTTGCTTCTAGTCATAGAGGAGTGAGAAGAGCCCTTCAGCTAACAAGAGAAACTTCTTATGCCTTTTCCAATACATTATTAGCTTTAGTTTCGCTGATAAAAAATCTTTTGTCTTCAAACATTTTAAAATTTGTTCTTCTGGGTATGTTGGTTTTGCCAAATTATTATTGCTAAACTTAAATTTTTTAAAATATTTTTGTTTTAATTCTATTTTATTTATTACTTTGTATATCCAAATATATTTTGCATATTTTAGACATTAATCATTTTTTTGTAAAGTTGTTGGTTTTTAGGTACTAACATAGTTGTAAAATGTAATAACTGTAAGCTATAAATGAGAAATGGATGAAAGATTTCTTTATCAATTCGGTTAGATCTTTTCCACTCCTACTATTTTCGTACTCTACGGCCGGAGCAAACATAATGTGATTATTTTCCAAACCAGTAGTCACAATTTAGTTTATTGATCCATTATTGATTAAAAAAGGAGAAGCTAATATTTAATCTTTCTGACTTAGTAACGAGAAGCAGAATATGTAATTTTTGAATGGTTCAAAGATAGTCAATTATTGCTAGTATAACCAATATTGGAACCTGCCGTGCCCGTGTCCATTTTAACTGAAATTTTCGTGCCTATGCCGTGCTCGCGAGCCCACATTAAAATAGATATAAAACATATTTGTAATTTTGATTTTCTAATTCTTTTAATTTGCATATTAAAATCATAAAAAATTTAGTTTCTTGAACAATTTGTTATGCTAAACAAATTTGAATTTCAATTCCGAAATATAATAGTTGAATTTAGTTGTTTTTGGTATTTTTAAGATTTTCTGTTAAATAGTTCATTTCAATAGAATTATACTGAAAACAAAAAATGGCAAAATCCTAGAATTTAAATATCAATGTAGTTGCTACACATCTTATTTAAAATGTTAGTTTAGTAAAAAATAGTTTTGCACTTATTTCTGAAACATTTATCATTATAGCACACCTAATCTCGATTCTATCCTCTCAGAGGTAGAAGTACTTAAGGTTAGATATCAAAGCTGAGCATGTCATTGTCCTATAGAGATGTTCGTCTTGATTATATTTTCAAATGCAGAAAAACGGTTCTCTGAACGTCATTTAAGCAAATTTGATTTCGTTTCCGATGCTCGAATTGATCAAAATGGAGACATTTTGGAGAAATGCTTCCACCCAAACTTGGCTATACCTTGTCTAGCTTTCACCTATTGGATGTAACACCATAAAGTTAGTTGTAAAACACAACACATTAAATTTTTTTCCAATTTTGTATATATTTTGTGGTGAAGTTTATAATCAATTTAAAATGTTATTTTAAATCGTGTGAAAGAAACTCCAATATTTATTATGTCCATGAAAACAATTTAGATACATCATACATAATCTAAATTTAATTTTAGAATTTTCAACAAAAATAGCTGTTTGACGGAACAGTCTAAAATGTCTCAATTCTCTTTGTCTGCATATTTTAATTTTTTCACTGTTAGCTCTCAACAGCGTATAATATTTGTTTAATACAATTTCCCCATCTCCTTACATTGTGTAAGACGTTGTGCTTGTTCTGAATTTATCTATTTACAAAAGGCTACGCAAATATAGGAATTTGTTACATTCGAATATTCATGGCAAGAAAGGTATATATTGTTAGTATATAATTTGACAACTCATCGAATTATATAATTTGACTGAAGACTAAATCAATCACTTGATTGTTAAGGCTAAGGTTAAACTACGTGATTGGTAGCAAGAAAATTATCTCGATGGTTAGACATGCGATTTAACCAAAATGTGACAGATCACGCGTGACCAATCACATAGTCTAACCGTATCCTAATAGTGCTATCTATATTCCCGATCATATACTGATCATAAAGTTAGGGTTAGTGTTAGGGTTAGGATTAGGTTAATAATATACGGTCGCATTTTTACATTGGGAAATTCTGCACAATAAACCAATTCCTTTAAAACAATTGCCACCCAATTACGCGGAATATCATTGTTATAATATTTTATTGTAAAATTATGAAGTCAATAAGAGCGCAATTTTAAGTGTTGTAATAGGGTAATTGCTATTTTGTTCTTGTATTTAATATTGAATTATTCTCAATGATTTGAAATACTTCTTGTGATTTGGATTAAAATCTTATAAAAAAATTTAAAATTTCTCTTAATATTCTTGAAATTTCTTTGTCAAATTCATGGAGGTTTCTCTTAAAGAAATTTGAAACTTAAATGGATATCATTATTTGAATATTTGAATTCATACAAAGTAACTCTTAATCAATAATATTAATTTAAAAGCCTTTGCAATTTTTTCCCATAGACGCCTACACATTAGGGAAATGTTGCGCTCCCAAGAATGTCCTAACATACAGTTAGCTGCAACATCTATATCAGTGTTCTAAGCAATTTCTCGCATATTGTAGGAAAGCACTTACCCTGTTCCATCATTCTGCGGACTGAATGTCTAGCTACCTTATGCCATAGTGTTTTTCTTTTCAAGGGACTTTTTCCATTGTTCAATTCGATTAATTGCATAATTTATTTTAGTTTGTTATATTTTACGATTGAAATTTAAATCTATATGAGGTTCACGTTGTTGCTTTGAAAAAATTACAACACCTCTTTAAGGACCCCCAATTTTTTGCAATAATAGAGATTTCTTTTGTTTGAAGAGATAGCTGTCATAATAACAAAGTTCTTGAAATTTTCACACATATAGTAGTCGTCTATTAACAGATACAAAGCAAGTCAGAATAGGAAGTAATCTTCTCTGAGATGTTGGTGGTGGTGCCTTCCTTCCTCTACCCAAAAGATTTTTGAAAACGTGTTATTATGTTGGATAGAGCTGTGTCAGAAATATGTTCAATTCATATGCATTTTATCAGTTGTTGAAATCATAATGTGCAAACTACCTTACTAATTATATTAAATAATATATAAAGGAAAATTTCTGCTGCTTTATTGCAATTTTGAAATAATTTTGAGAGGCTATACTTTGCAAGGCAGTCAGATCACCACAGTAGCAATAGGTTGAGTACTTTCATTTTAGAAAACTAGTTTGGTTATGTATCATGTTAAAAACTAAACAAAAGTGTCTATTTTCAATATTGTTAACTATTTCTTAATGATGGAAGAATATAAATCCTCTATCAATACGTCTTAAATTTAGTTATAGTCAGTTGCGTTACTGGCTAAAGGCGCCAGGGATTGCTGAATCTATATTACAAGGAACTAGGGGATCACTTCTACCGCGAATAATTTGTCAATATACCCAGTTGGTAATTTTATTGGATTTTTGAATAGAGTTTGGGATAAAAAATATGAAACCTTCAATTAAATATTAGATTTATTTGTTGTCAATGAGCAAAATAATTCCAAAGTAGTCTTAGAAGACAATGTAAAATGTCTGACCAACCAATTGCCAATGAGAGATACAATAACTTAGATTGTCTAAAAGAATTGTCTCATTTTATATAATTGAAAGCATTTTAAAAAATATTCAAAATTAATACTATTTGCTTTTGATTTTTGAGGTGATATCGTATCATTAATATTTTTAAATATGATTTAACTTTCTTTGATTATGAAAAAATGTCAAATGTTAACTTTCTTTGATTATGAAAAAATGTCAAATGCAGCACTACTGATAGCAAGTGTAAGACAAAGTCTGTAGATTTTAGCCATATTGGGGAATGAATTGTGCACGTCATTACATTTAATAAACTCTAGCAATTCTTTTCTTGAACACAACCTAAATGAGTGATAAGATCATATTTGACTAATTTCCACACGACATGCACAAATATCTTGTATTCTATAGCAAGTCACAATTAGAACAAACAGAATTCCTCTTTTAATAGTGCTCTGAAGTGCAAAGATTCATGAACAACACATTTGTCGTATATATTGAAATGATTTTGCAACACATTTGT
>CABFPE010000641.1:108294-120294 GCA_900660155.1 Hofstenia miamia | reverse complement strand
TAAACCCGGAATGATGTGTAAGTCTGTAAAACCAGTGAATGTTGGAAAACCCATGTAAAGTCACCAAAACAAAAGTGAAAAACGTGGAAGAGAAAACAATCGTATAAAAGTTGGTACAGGGTGTTATGACTCCTACAGTTTATAATTATATTTGAAATATACGTATATTATTAATAAATAACTTTTGCATGCATGATATTTAGCTAGCGAATTTCGGTTTGATACATACCGTGTGTTTTTACTCTTTCCAAAAATGTATACTGGTTTTATTATATATTACACCATTAAGTATAGTGAATATGCGATCTCTTTGTTTAATTTCTATATTTAATAACGGATTTTGAAAATTTCCCGGATTATACCGTTAAGCTTCTCGAAATTATGGAAAATTAGTTTGTAATATTATGTGTACGAATCCCGAAAGGGGTTGTTATAATAAGGTGTATATTAACATGCAAACAAACGTGATATTATCAAAAATTACTCATACCAAAAAATGGCCCGTGATATTATAAAAGTGAAATTACTCATACCAAAAATGGCCCCAACATGTAAATCAATTAAAAGCATTACTAATTGAAATCCAGACATACTTAAAAATATCTGACGTCACTAAAAACCCATTAGTAGAATGACTCACTAATTAACATTTGCAAACACCCCCTCGATATCGTAGAGCTCAAGGTCATTTTGCGGGATCTTCAAAAGCACTTAGCGCCAAGTATCAATTAGATGACTCAACGCCTCAACCACCCCCTTCGATATTCACGGTCTGTCACATGTCATGTGACGTCATAAGCTCTCGACCAATCAGAGGCGTTTTTGTGCGTTCTCCTATGCCTTATATACACTACTGGCCCAAGCGTCTGTGAAAGTTGCCCATAATTTTGTCATTATTGAAACCAAGATTTTACTGCCATACAGTGTGAAGCAAAATGTCCTGTTAGATTTAGCGCCTCAAAATTTTGTCTGTAAGGCATTATTATATTCAAATGTAGGAATGCTAGCTAAAATTTGTACTATTCTGGCTAACATTGATAATTGCATTGTTTTATTTCAGGATAAACAGAAAAATTGCAATATTAGTTGGGTGAAAAAACCGAATTTTACCAATACGTAAACATACATAAATATGATTTCTTCCATAAAATTGCGTTACAAAATTGCACTTTTTACAGGGTTTGACTAAAGCAAAATAATTATATTTACTGAAAATACGCTTTATTAATTTAAGAAACAACAATATTTAACACAGAATGCTGAACATAAAAGTTTCCTATGCATAGATCAATACATTAGATGTTATCTGATAATTATAAATTACAGGAAATATAAATTGTAATGATAATTTTTAACAGGATTATATACCAGAATAATATTTTCAGTAGAATACTATTCGGAATTTTTTTCAAATTATTTTTGCCATAAAAATTGCAAGATCAATATTTTGTTGCAATCCAAGGATCTTTGTAATTTGGTTATATCATTTACATGAAACAGACAAAAAACAGTGCAATAAATGCACTCACTTTCCTAAGCGATATTTACTTTTTAGGAATATAAACACAAAATTATTGTTTGTACCATAAATTTTAAGTCTGACTAAGATAGGTACAAATTTAAGTCCTATATCTGTCTAAATTATAAAATCATAAAAAGTTAGTATTGCAATTTTATTATGTAAATATATTTTTTCAATCTGCAGGAATATAGCCTTGATTAAAATTAAAAAGAATTTAGGTCTTTTAAATTCCAAAAAAATCGGCAGTATTGGAAAAATGCAATTGTCAAGCATTAGCTACAAAACTAGACACAACTTAAATGACATTTGAGGTTAAATTCCATTAACTGTTTAAATTTTTAAATGCATGAGTTACAAATGTCATAAATTTCCTAAATGAACTTTATTATATAGCTACTGCTGTAATTGTGATATAGAATAATTTATACGTAGAATGCCACCTCTACTTAACAGTAACAACATACAATTTGTTTGACAATTATATTACTCTCACGAAGAAAATGACCAGTCGGTTTTCTCATGTTTGCTTTACTTGCTCTAATGAAATCAAGGATATAAAATTTCACTCCACTTAACAACTGCTTGTACTGGATCTGACAACAATTGCCTCGAAGTTGTTCAAAGCTAAAGTAAGTGTTTATTATTAGTTTGCGCAGTATGTTGATAATAAGCCTAATTCACACTAGCTTTTTTTAACTAAATTCGATGGTCAAATACAATCCTCAAGTCTTGCCGTGATGATAGCATCTCTCCTCTTAATAATAAGATTAACACATTGACATCTACACTTGATAAGAAGATTGCGGAAAAAATTTAAGAAGTTGATCAAATTGTGAAAAGTATATGTAGTCTTGAAACTAAAAGTTTACAAGCAGAATAACTTCTGCTTAACCTGCTTTATAAGAATGCCACACTAAAGTAAGCATAGTTGGTATTCTTGAAGCTGAAGCCATGATTGAGTGCAATATGATTCGAATATTATTCATGAAATATTTTCTCGTATTGGATTTCATAATATAGAACCACAGTTAATTTATTTTGCTAGGAAAATTTACTGGTGACAAACGTCGCACTGTTGTGGTTGAACTTTCAAATGAATGGCTCTTTAGATGTATAGTTTTCAATTTATACATTTTGAAAAATTATACTTCTAGAATGTATGTATTTCGTGATTTTAGTGACTCTGACAGAATCCTGAAAATGTCATTATTGAAGGATGGAACTGATCGCAATTCTAAAAAGATTAAGAATTTAATTCTTTTTGTTGATGGCATTTACGTCTACACGAATTGACTACCTCTGCAATTGCCTATTTCATTAGCATATTTTATTGTCCAAAGTATCATCTTGTTTAACAGAAGACTATTGCTAATGTCTGAAATTCCGTCTTCAACATCTGATATTGTATGTCTGGGTGAATCTTGGATTAATGATTCTGACCAAAACTTTTTTCCTAATCTCCCATATTACACAGCTGCATGTTTGAATAAAAATCATGTTAGGGGTTATGGTGGCAATGTTATACTTGGTGATCGTTATATTTTCTCAATTCCTGCACCCAATCTTGAAATTTTGATTTTGGCTGTGCTACAATCTGCTGTTTATTGTCCAATTCTATACCAGTAATTATTATTACTGTAATATGCGTTTATAATCCCTTTTATTCTAATAGATATTGTGTCATTGTTTAACAACTAAATTTGAACTTTGAAAACTGCTTTGTTTTTTATAAAATTACTGTAATGTTCATACTACCAATGTTCTACACAATTTCACAGTAATTTATAATGATTTTAACTACTCGGGCACTGATTTCTAGCTATTCCAAACTGCCAATCGCCATGTTCAGACTCTTCTATATTTTTTATTTCAGAACAACGTTAATCAGTTGTATGATTTTGAAACTCATTCTTCTGGTAACATTCTTGACCTTATATTCACGGACTGTTACTCAATAAACACTTTTAACTCTAAAAATTTCATTGATAACTTTTCCAACCATTAATTCATCTTTTTTGGTGGTATGCTAAAAAAATTCGCTTCCTAATCCTGAGTTTTTAGGTAAAATGTATTCATGACTAGTCATGAGTCTTTTGTAAATCAGTTCAATATAGATCTTGATGCTTATCACCGAATTCACCAAAATTTGAAAGAACATCTACAAAGGAAATCGGTAGATGGCACTGACGTTTTAATTATTGGTAATTCCTTACTGAGAAATACAGTTCGTTGTTCTTCTTCTTCTTCTTCTTCTTCTTTCTTCTTCATTATTGAATTATATCAAAATACCCTAATCAGAAAATCGACCAAGTACACATCATTACTGGAATTATTGAAGCAGTAGATTCTCAAAAATGCTGATGCCAATCCAAAAGGTAATCTGTTCCAGCAATACCGACCAAAGGGAGTATTAAATGTTCATAGTAAAGCTGATTGTTTTGTGAGAGGAATGTGCCAGTAGCAATTGGATAAATCTACAACTGTAAAATAGAGTTTCCGTCATGGAAAGGATTTCAGTTTTTCAAAAAATATCTTTAGTTAAAATAATTAGCAATAATCTGTGTAAACTGTAAATTCTGCATCCATGTTTTTGTGGCTGTGTTTTATTGTGTCTTGTACTTCATGTTATTATTAACGCATGAAGTGTAGTATTAGCAGCTTTTGTTGAGGTGTTTATTTATGCCAATATACTACATTTGTTAAGAAATTCTATTTTATTCTTTTCTATATGAATTTTCAACGATTTTCTTCTGTTTTCTTTATAGATTTGATTTTGTGATAAGTCTTAGTTGTTGGACATTTTTATATAATTCCAGCGAAGATCTTTTCCAAAATAGTGAAAAACAATATAATTTCAATAATTATTCTATTGATTCTATATTATACTTTTATAAAGTTTTTTCTTAATGGTGGTAAGTTCTTGCTGAGCTCAAAAAAAGTCAACATAGTATTCAAAATGACAAGCTGTCTTGGGAAACGCATTGACTTAGAAATGTAGTCCTTAGTTCTAGAAGAAATTCTTAAAAGAGCATCATTTATATCAGTAAATGATATATTTGCATAATTTGTGTAGCTCATTATAAGTGCATGGGAAAATTGAATTATCGCACTAGCTGGTAATTGTCTTACTATCATTGAAATATTTTTTATGCCAATAGCAAATTTTCAAACTATTGCATTGTGAGATTCAAAATTTAGCTTCGAGTAAAAAATTCTGACTAAATTTAATGTACAGTAGAGTGTTGATTGACAATTACAAAAAAAAATAAACATAATACAAATATTTGACTACATTTAAAATCTAAACATTTAAACATTTATGATTAAGTGAATAGGCATGCATAGGTAGCTGTTTTTATTAATATCCACCGGTGATACAGAAGTAGTACATGATCAGAGACAAAATCAGTAATAATTAATACTCTTGCAGAATCTGTACTGAGCTGAGATAGGGTTAGTTTAATACGGCATTACCAAATTAGTGTATGCATTTTCCTTTTCCTAGCGGGTACGACTCCAACATTGTTCTTGCTAGTTGATTTAACACATATAAATGCCGAGACTTAATATCTAACTACAACAATATTTGTAATTCAACCAGTAATAGACCTTCATTTAGATCGACGGCCTGAACCCGACGCGGAACCACACAATGGAGGAAGTGTCAATCAACATACTGCACGATCATCAGTTAGTTCGGAAATGGTTGTGACTTATAAAAAATTCTCAGTGCACGATGTGTATTGTGTGAATTCCTGGTGTTGCTTCCCCTAATGAATTTTATGCTTGATTGTCCTTGTTATTAACGGTTGTAACAATAAAGGAAATTTCGAAACCTGGCTGCGTTTGCTTGTTATTGTCGTCACATATAAATAACCTTACATATAAATAATTATACAATGACATTCCTACGTACATGTGAACAATCAATGCGGCCTGCAGAAAAGATGTCATAAACAGTCCGTGAAATAAATTGACTAAGCAACTATACATGAGTTAACAAACATTGTAAACATGTAAGATATAATGGGGCTCGAAGGCACCTCATATGTATAATAAATCTTATCTTATTATTATACCGGAAGAATTTGGATCTAAAAGAATGAGCTAACCTAAGGGTAGCTAATCAGCTATTTGATGACATGTTCTTATTAGAATGAATTGATTGGAAAGCTAAACGGATTAAAAACCCCTATCTGTATACTTAATATATGAACACATGTGCAAACAGTTAAAGAATTAACATGTACCCGTCTTTGTGATTTGTTTACGTACTCTTTGTCTGCCAATGATTGCACAACTTAATTAGCGTTTTCATTAATAATTTGTCAAACGCTTTTACATAACTGCACTTAACTTACTATTACAAATTATTAACTGATCAATATGCATAATTCAGATGATATAATAAATCATAATTAATCAGTTTTAGTCTTTGGTTTCTTTTTTCTCTTTTTATTTGATTTTCTCCCGATTATGGTACACTCTGCCACATAAAGTCACTCCTCAATATATGCAGCAAAGCCAATTAGAATCATTTGTACACTTTCAATTCATTTTTGTAAACTAATTCAGTGACATAGATACGTACTTATTTATGATTAACACAACTAGAGCCAACTAACAAAAATGAGTTGCATTTTTGAAATTTGTGACCTAAATTTATACAAGTTTGATAAAGAAGCCCATATCCTATAAAATCATTTGACCAGTCTTTTAAATTTTAATAAATCATAAAATGTGTTCAATATTTTGATGACACCATTAGAGTATATTAACCAAAGATTTTGACTTATTGAATACACTACAAACTATACAATGTTGTATTTTGAAAAATGTAAAATGAAATTAAGTGTTAATTAGATTACATTTATGGTGTTAAATGCTTCTAATAATAATGAAAAACTCATATTAAAAGTATATGATTATATCATACAATATTATGATGATAAATGCATATTTGAAAATGAGCGTAAGAAAACAATGATGAAATTAATACAAGGAATCAAAGCACTATCTAAGCTTCAAAGATATATAGCAATTAATTGGAAAGTTTCCAAGTGAAATCTTATGTAATGCTCCATTGCCTATGTTCAGCCTTAGCAAATGAATATAATGAAGTGCCTATTCGTATAGATAGACACTTTAATGGTACATTACTATTTCCAGAAATAATAATGTTCTTGAATGCAGATTTTCCAGGAAACGTAATGGCTGTAACTTTCTACGCAGCTTCATATATACACAACATATCTTCTACCTTACATAAAGTCAACATAATAATTCACTCCATTTCAGTGCAAAGTTTCATTTGAAGGTTTAATAATATCTAAGCGACAACTTAGCACCATATGAAATTGGAAATCAGCGGGTATTGTTTTTTTTCGGCATAAGCTGTGCTATAAAACCGATAAATACTGATTGAATCCCAGGATTGCAAAATTGCAAAAAATACCTACTGAGGCTGAAAACTAATGATGCTTATTTATAACTGGATACAATGTCCATTTTGAATTTAATTAATTTAACTGAATACACACATTGATATTTCCTAAATTATTAAGGTAAAATCAATACTATACACGCACAAATCAAAGTCACGAAGTTGTGTACCTACGACTACGTCAATTGACATGTCATAAACGAAAACCGATTTCCAATTCTGATGTGTAATAAATGGATTACATGAGGTCGTCACTTTGCCAATAGCCCGTATGAATATTTTACTTTCAGTCCGGCCCAGCATGCAGTCCACGTTGGCCCTATCAGCCAGCCTCGATCTTTGGGTAGACCTAATACATAGCACCAGTTGCTAACTGATGAAATGCTATATTTGTATCCAACTTTGAATAAATTCTTAATAAATAAGATTTGTAAATTGATAACATTATTGGTGGGTCACGGACTTAGATTCAAAGAAAGAAAATGTATTTTCTGATTGCGTACCTGCTAACAATGGTGTACCTCAGGGACATTGATAGATCCCCTATTTTCAATGTATATGCAAACGGCATACATAGGATAACTGATTCTAATACATTGCATATGAGATGAAACCTGCATTTTCAACTATTAAAATCGATACATTTTGCAAATGCATCTGCAGTACTTAATTGTAACAAATTTTCAACATATTTCTGCATGTATAGGCTGCTCATAAATGAAGGTAAAGTAAAATTTTTTACGATGTTTCAGAACTAAATCTTAATCTCAGTGATGTATTGTAGACAACTTCAAACATCTACGAGCAACTTTTGAGTCTCACATTAATGCAATAGTTCGAAAATTGGCTATAGGTATAAGAAATGTGTCAACGATAACAATGCAATTACCAGTCTGTGTGATAATTTTATTTAATAACGCACCTAAATTATGCAAACATATTATTTTATTGATCTAAAATATACTTTTCTATAACAAAATTTTTATCAAATCTAGTTGTTTCAAATAAAATTTCTTCAGAACTAAAAACTTAATTTTAAGATTAATCCTTTTCCCCTGACTGCTAATCATCTTGAACACTATGTTGTCACTTTTAATCAATCAAGAATTTATTATCCTATAATACGATTTCAATATCTGGTTTTATTAATAAGCACAATTTCAATTTAAACACTTTTCCTGCATTAAGCATAGAAAAATTATTGAAGAAATCATTAATGAATACCATTGTTCGAATTTAGAACTCATTACTTAAATGGATAGTGAACATTGAAAAAATAGATTTTAAGGAGCATATAAAACTTTTCTTAAGCAAAAGTATATTTAGGGTAAAGAGTAACTAGAATAAGAATTCTACAATAGTAATTGACCTGACAATTGCATAGAATATTATTGAACATTTCATTTTGCCAAGGAATCCTTTTGTGGCATTGACAAATCCTGTCCATTCAGCTTGCTCTTTAAAGTTTAGTTGCATCAAGAATGATGATCATCAAGAATGAAAGAATTTGCAGGCCTTCTCTGATTTTTATTTCTGTAATCACATTAAAAAACTTTTGCAATAGTTATTTCAGTCAAGTATTTTGTTTATCCATTGCCTTGACAAAGTTGTTCAAACATACCAAGCTTAATATGCAATAGGGAGAAGAAAAATATATAGGCCATCAACAAGAGGCAGATTAACACAGTTGAATCTTCTGACTGATAGCCTTAGCTTGTAATGCAGATGATGCTCTGCAAACCATAGGCATGACCGAATATAGACCTCAAATTAACAATTAAGATTATAAATCAAATCACTTAGTATTTTACCACTGAAAACTTTCTGAAATAAAACAATTTGTGGAAAATTTCAAATACATTTGACAAAACCTAGTATTCATGGGCATTATAAAGAAATGAATATTAGATCTGAACTGGCTTGGAGTGAACGATTTAACTTTACTATCTAAAACAATGGTAATTTGAGCCCCAATATTAGCAAATTGAATACTTTTTGTGTAAAATGAGCAAATTAACGCATTAATGTGAATAGATAAATGAAAAAATATAAAAATTGATGAAGATAACAAAGTATATTTATTAATGATTTGTCTATTACTATTTAGAGTGAAATATATCCAGTTGAATGAGGATTAATTTGATTTCAGATATAACCACAATTTTTGTAATTCGCGTTGGATTTAATTCTTAAAGAACACTATTACAGGTTAAATATATGGAGACAAAATCTGAAATTTGGGTAGTACCATGGCTTTAAAACCAGATGTCATAAAAGAACCTGAGATAAAATTTGCATTTAGGGCATTATTTTCAGGAGGAATGACCTACGTTTTCTTCAGTATCATGACGGCATATTTTTTATTGATAAGTATTACCCGACATCCTGGTACATTTACTGAATAGATTGCTATATATTATTGTATGTCCTTGTATGCATGCTTGCATATCTTAGGACGCTATGCAGATAAACTACCATTTAATCCTATTATTAATAAAAACCAATGCAGTTGTATTTTATAATTTTTTTTTTAAATTTTAGGCCTGATTATATTGCATTTGGGAGGCTCTCTATTGCATTTGCGGGAGGCGGCTATGGCCCCTTCAGTATTGTCACTGCATTCATACATGTTTAATCTAGGATGCTTTTTATATTCAACGAAGAAATTGTAGATTGTCGTACCATGGCGGGCTTGTTCTTGAAAAATTTTTTACATTTCATGTCGTGTTGTGCTCGTGCTTAACTTAGTTTTTTGGGGCTGTGCTCGTACCGATAAATCAAGGCACATTTCCAACACTGCTTGCTGTAACCAAAACTAATTGATATAATTGCGGAGAAACTATGGAAAAAACTTTAAATTTGCGCTTGGAATTGAGTCTGAAATAATATTTGTTGTGCCAGATGCATACAAAGCATTGCTTGCGAACAGGAGGTCAAGGTTCTTGAAAGTATTGGGCTTGGGGAGTATAGCAGTTTTAAATATAAACCTACGTCCAACTTTTGGATCAAAAGCTGTAATTGTAAAAATATCCTGCAAGTTATAGTTAAATTTTTATGCAAAGTGTCTAAAATTTATTTTTGCTTAAAATCTAAAGAAGGAATTTAAAAGTTTCATATGTAAGTATCTATCTATTAGGCTTTAAGCTTCTGAAAAATGGGGTAACTTTGTTACCCCAAACTTTGCTTAACCGATAAGCCTATATTTGTATATTGTATTATGTAAAGACGATTTTAAAAATTCTTGTCATCATTATCATTAAATTATTATTATTTACCCGGAAGACCCATTGGTATCTCTAGCTGTTGAAAATATTTATCATTTTACAATTGTTAGAAATTAAGATGCCTTAGATCAGGGGTTCTTAACCTTTTTGTCTCGTTTACCCCTTTCCGAATGAAAAAAGTATAATTTACCCCCATCCAAATTATCTAGTAAACAGTAAAATTGGAACATACTTAGGCTGCTGAAATGAAAATGTTTTCACACTTTCGTAGTGATAAACTGAAGTTATATATTTAAATTATAATCCAGTGCAACACTATCAATTTTTCAATACGCAAGATTGAAGTTTGCTTTAGCTTATAATTCAGTAAATTTACTCCTTCAATAGGTAAAATTTAACCCCGGTTAAGAACCCCTGCCTTAGATGCTCAGTGTTACCCATAGGTACAGGTAGATGCTCTCTCATTTTTTCAAAAGTTTATATATTTTTAGGGAAAAGGTTAAAATAGAAATTGCTTGGGCTTGTAATCTATCGTCTGTTCTAAAATTTTATAGAAATAAGAGTTTGGGCGTTATTGGGATAAATTGAGATTTAGCATTGACAAAGGTATTTACTGGAACGATAATGATGTTACCGAGCAAGAGACAAACACTTCTATTTGCACAATTACCCCTACACTAATCGAATCGCAGCCAAAATTTGCAATGTCGGGCACCAAAAACATTCCTCTGACACATCATTGCTGTGCATTGGACGTTCAATCTTAATCTTCATCCATACTAAAGACTAATAGAAAATGAAAAATGCTGTTTTCTTTCCAAACTTTATCAGAGCTTGTAGAGTTTGAAATGAATTCTATGGAAAAGCTCACATTGATAAACTATTAATTAAGTCTGGGATAATAAAAGCAGTTAAAACACCAAATTAAAAAAGTTCAAAACAAGAATTTGAGGAAAATTTGAAAGGAAGTCTTATAGAAGAAGTTGAACAGACATTTACACGAAGAAGCATTGTGCTTATTAACATCACTCCAATAACAAATGCAGAAAATATCGCAAAAAAAACTTTAGTATATATCACCTCAATGGAGTTTAAAAAGATTAGTCTGAAAATAATCGTAAAATTGGGCTTATCAAATAAATTCTCAGTTGCTATCAAGAAATGGCATTCCACTATCACGCCGTAAGTTTCGTAGACCAGTGAAACAAATAAAACTCTTTCAATCATGCCCAACAAAATCCTGACAGTCGAAGACCAAGAATTTTCCAAAATAAATACATAAAACAAGTTTTTGCACAATAAGACGTTGTCAATCAGACAATAAGGTTGATGAAATGAAAGACTAAATAAGAAAACATAAATTTTGAAATGATTCACTCCAATAATGAAATGGTGCCCAATGCAATGTACATTTTATTCTATGCGTACATAATTCTACTTTTCGGAGATTGGAACCACTTTTCGGAGATTGGAACCTCAAACTTTTCGGAGATTGGAACCTCAATTATTTAAATGCTAATGATCAATGTAAAATGGATTTGTTCTTGAACACATTTAATCTTGAATTGACCAATAAAACATTGCCCACTAGAATCACATCATCGAGTAGGACTCTAATTGACTACATTGAATTAGCTGAAAACAATAATACACACTTCCAGTACATCTCTTCTGAATGCCCATTCTCGGATCCTGTCTTTACATCTATCAAATTTCAAAAGTCTTCTCACTCAACCCCAAAAATTACCACGAAATGGATTAAAACTCGTGAAAAGTGTATTGAGAATACTAATAATTTTAAATCATCCCTC
>CABFPE010000641.1:71673-83397 GCA_900660155.1 Hofstenia miamia | reverse complement strand
GAGTTACAACAGCAAGCCACCAAAGCCTATCAGAGAGAGAGAGGCTCCTACTTGATTCTATCACAGCATTGGAGGTTCAAATTCATAGTTTGGTGACACCCCTGCCTGCGTTTCCATTGCCTCAGAACACTCCTCCTTGTTCTGTGCATTCTCTGCCTAGATATTCTGAATGTGTAACTGGTGATGTCCTAAGAGAAGCTTTGGATGCTTTTTCCAAATGACTTTCCAATCATGTCTCACAGATGATTTCAACGCACCTTCCTTGTGCCTCTGTTGTATCTACCACTACTCCATTGACACCACAATTTGTCACTCCAGCCACTTCATTTATGACTGGAGATCTCACCTTCACACAATCCACTCTTACCCATGTCTCTACTTTGGCCACTGTTGCCACTCCATGTCCATATGTTCTGAGTGCAACCATTTTGCCTCTAGCACCAGTCAATAGCTGTATCACCTCCACTGTCCTTACTTTCACTTTGTAACTGCTACAAAATAATCCTACTATGTCTGCAATAACAAGTGGGCCATGTTTTACTCATTTGATTTTGCCTATGACTGCTGTTGGGAATGAAACGACCTATTTGTTTAATCAACATTCTGTGTTACCCAAATTTACTTGAAAAATCAACAAAATATCTCAATCCTTTGAAGAGTGGTTTTTTCTTTTTAAACTGACAATAAGGCAGTATTGAGCACCTCAAGATGCTGCAGTAGCCCAGTTCCCCATGTACTTACAAGGTCTCACATATAATCAATATATGATGTTAGACATAGATGTCAAAACAAATTTATTGAGGGCCACTACAAAGCTCCTCATATAAAGCATCAATATAAAACATTGCTCTGTGATCTGTCATTTAAGAAAGGCAATGATGTCTGTACTTACATTATGCAAGTAGAAAGACTGTTCCACTTGTGTAAGCTAACACCCTAATACTCAAAGCATGATCTTTTCTCATACCTTTGTAGGGCTTTCCAAGCAATATCTGCAGCTGTCTCAAATTAAAGTGTGACCCCAAAGATGAGCTTAACCTGATCATCTAAAAAGCCATCAGCATCCTTTACATGCTCCATAACACCACTTGCATCAACAAAGATGCTGGAGAAATTCGAATTTGTCACTCAACACTGAAACCTCCTGCTTTATCAAGCACCACTGCTCCAAAGCCAAAAACCAAACTTGAGCAAACTTGTTGCTTCCACTGTGGTCAGATGAGCCACACCAAGCCTTAATGCCACACTGTGATTCGCCTAGTTGCCAATGGTGATGGCTTTGTCATTGATGAACCTGAGACTGAAGAGTGTTCTCCTAATCTGCCTGTTGATTCTGTCAGTCTGCTAAACTAGCTAGAGTGCTGGCTCCTATAAAACATGTGCACAATGTTTTGGTTATCACCTTACTAATGTTATCCCCATTGATATAAATGGAACTTTAGTTAATGTCACTATCAACACTAAAGCCTTGGCATCCATTATCAGTGATACTTGTTGTACTGAGCTGTGTTGGTCAAGGGACGAATTACTCCCATCCACTGCCCACTTGTTGGATGCTTCTGGGAATACAATCTCCTTGAAGGGTTGTGTACTGAATCTGGAATTGCACATTCACCAAGAGTTGTTCTCTGTGGACTTAATTATCATCAATAACTGTGACCAACTGCTGCCATATGATATAATCTTGGGCAATAACTTCCTCAAGCAGAATTCTTGTGTGATCAACTATGGGAGCAACACAATTTCCATCTGTGCAAGCAAGCACAAGCAGGAACTCACCACCATTCCCAGACAGGAAATTTTGTTAAAATCCACAGAACTAGTAATTGTTGAGTCACAGCACTGGCAATGCATGGTGGTCACTACTGACTCTCAGTATGAAGGTCACAAAGGAAAGCATTTTGCTGGAGGTAACATCTTTCCTGATCTTTGCAACATCTCAAATGGCAAGACATATGTCACTGTCTTAAACAGTTCTACCTCATTGGTCTGAATAGACCCTACTAAGCTAATCATTGTTGCAACTCCAGTCTGGCTAGAGTTGAAAGCCACTGCTTGTTTGCCCATCTTAATGGCAATACACAATCTTGTGGAACCAAGCAGCACTGTCTGGATTCCTCCTGTCAGTGAGGGGATGCACCCACTCCTCAGTCCCCAGGAATGTGAATCACTCTCTCTCTTACTTTGCCAACATCACAAACTCTTCAATTATGGCCCAATTAGCATTGGTCAGGCTCTCAGCAAACAACATGCCATTGTAACTAAACATGATTGCTCAATCCATCTTCCTGTTAGAAGAGTGCTGGAAAACCTCTGAGAAGAATATGAGCGAATTTTTGAGCAATCTGATAGAGAGTGGTATAATACAAGGCAGCAACCACCCATATGTAGCACCTACTGTCTTCATCAGGCAGGGCCACAAGTATGGCTTATGTGTTGATTTTAGAATGTTGAACAACATAACTGGGAAAGACGCATATCCTCTTCAAAATATTGAAGATCTCCTGTATGATGCCAGTCAATACCAACTGTTCACTTTCCTCAATCTTTGCAAAGCATATTGGCAGGTGCCCATGAAGCCTGCCAACATCCTGAAGACTGTCTTCATAACTCTGCACAGCCTCTTCAAATTGAAGTACATAGCTTTGGGCTCTGCAACACCCCTGCCACATTCCAATGCTACATTACTTGTGTGTTTCAGAATGGTGCAAATGTATTGGAGCCAAGAATTACCACATACATGGAGGACATTCTCATGGCTGGCAACACCTTTTCCAAGCACTTGGAAAGGCTTGGCAGAACTCTTAATATCTTGTATGAGTCTGGCCTCTGCATCAACAGAAATAAGTGTGCTCTCCTTCAGTCACCTGTTACCTTCTTTGGAAGGGTAATCAAGCTGGGTTGCATCTGAATCAAGAACAATGTGAAAGATCTTTTAGAAAGAATTCAGATTCCAAGGTCCCATAAGGACGTCCAAAGACTTACTGCAGTGCAGGGTGGAGTTCAAGTGGATGTGAGTGGAGCAAGAAGAGGTTAACTCCATCAAGATAGAACTAAGGAAAATTCCTAGCCTCAACAAACCAGACTACACAAAAGAGTACATCATTGACTGTGATGCCAGTTTGGTCATGATCAGTAGAGTTCTTAGTCAGGTCATTAATGGCATTGAGAGCATGATCCAATATTTAAGCAGAAAACTCAGGAATATTGAGCAGAACTATGGCACCACTAAATCTGAGATGTTAGCTCTGGTGGAAAGCCTAAAGAAATTCCACTTCTTTATCCTTGGCCATAATTTTACAGTATGAACTGACAGTTCCATGCTAGCTTGGCCTAAAAAGTTTTCCAGGGACAAATACAACATAGTTGCCTACTGGATCAAGTATTTAAATGATTTTACCTTTGCTATTCAACATCTTCCAGGGAGACTACACATCAACACAGATTACTGGACTGCTATCCCCAGTTACAAGTGTGACCTCAAGAAACCACCAGGTGAGAAGATGCCTTTCAGATTCATTCCTCTTAATGAGTACGAGTGCCTTCCCAAAATAAGCACTGACCACCATGGAAATTCTATCCTTCCAATTCTTGTTAAAGAGGAAATTACTGAGGCAGAAGTCTTATTACATCAACAACATGACAAAATGCTGCCTGAGATTATTGTGAAACTAAAGAATGCAAATTACACTTTTAGTCCTATTACCAATTGTTAGTTCCAGCAACATAACTGGAAACAGACAGACACTGGCTTACTATATACCAAGAGTTGGAACAGCTGACTAGCTGTCCCTGAATACTTCCAGAGGGACTTAGTCCATAAAATTCACAAGAAAGGCCACTTAGGCATCATTCAAACTGAACATATGTTCAATTCTAGATATGTTATAATTGGTATCTGAGCTGCAATTCAAGATGTCATTGATAAGTGCACAACCTACCTGCTCCAAGGGGATGGTCATTTTACAGAACAAAGGGCTGAGCTGCTGAACATATGAATGAAGTTGTCCATATGGACCTAGAAAAACTCTTACATGATGACAAGGGATATCAGTACCTCTTACTACTAATCAATTATTTGATTAAATACGCCTGACTCATCCCTCTCAACAGTACCACTGCCAAGGTCATTGAAGAAAAAGTTGTTAAGGAATGGATACTCAAGCTTGGGCCCATGGAATGTCTAGTATCTGATTGTGGTCCTCACCAAAGAGCTTGAAATTCTTCACAAGTTTACTACTGTGTACCACCCACAGTCAAACAGCATTGTAGAAAGGCTCAACCACACTGTCATCAAGTTAATCCAAGTCACCCTAGCCCAAGCAGTGGGTTAGAACTGGAAGCAAGTTATTGAAACCATGGAGTATTTTTAAAACACCACAGTCCATTCCACAACAAAGGTCATCCCTTTCAAGGCAATGTTTGGTTGCAAAGTGAGTACTCCTCTCTCTATTATGTTTCCTGATTATAATGAACCTACTTTTGAGAATTTTGTAAACCACATGCTTCACAAACTTCAGGAAGTATACCTCACTATTTGTTGGAATACTAATCAATCTGTTGTCTTCCAGTGATGAAACTTTAATCATAAATTGCATGATGAGCCTCATAAACAAGGCAACCTATTTCCTTCACAAAGTCACTGATACTAATCAAGTATGAAAACTTGCTACCAATTGGCAAGGTCTGTTTGTTATAACTAAAGTGTTAGATCACCACAAGTATTTATTAAATAACAGGAGAGCTGCCCACTTTCAACAACTCAAGTAAACTGTCAAGGACATTGATAATGTTGTCATTGACCCTAATAGTGAGTTTTCACTTGTTGATGACAAAGTAAATGAATTTGAGACTTATGATTACCTCACTGAATGTGAGGAAGATGACCTCATCAAGGTTGAGTATGATAGTAACTTTGGTAATAGTAGCAACATTACTGCTACTCACATTTTGCCTAGATGTAGAGTTAGAGACCAAGAGTATTTAGATAATTTAAATACCCAAGATTGGGAACTTAATTTAATCTCTATGTTTAGTAACCAAGCTGAACAGATGAAACAAACTGACAATCAACTGCCCACCAGAAGACATGTGTGATGATGACCCAATCCTAGAGACAAAGTGAGGAGATGAGAAGCATCACTGCACTGAGTGGATGAAGGCACCTCACTGAAACAAGGGAGATCACAACCTGAGGGCTCTGATAGCAGACTGCACCACTACTTGGGGAGCCAGCACTCTCCTTGGGTGTGTGATTCCCACCACTACTTGGGGAGACAACACTCTCTTTGGGAGTGGACCTTGGATGACTATGCAGATAGAAAACACTCTCTGTGGGAACCTAAGGAGTCATGTATGTTAAGAGTGCCTTTTGCTAATGTTAGTGCTACCAATATCTAACCATCCTGTTGTGAATCAAAAACCCCCCTAGTCCTGGTCTTTCATCACATGCTTCCACTAGTATCTGCTCAAAGAGGACAGAAGAAAGGCAAAGAAAAACTTCTAAAGTTGAAGATACTTCACTTGTATTTCATAGCAGCCTCTAACGCCATTAGTTTTGTCTGTGATAACTTGTCTGAAGAGATGAAGAATAAGTTGAGATGGACCTATAGCACAAAGTCATTAATCTGTTCAATAGACATCATTCCGTTTGTTAGTGATGCTGAGTGCAGGCCCAAGATCAACACAATTATTTGCTATGACTTGAAAATGCATGGCAGACTAAAGAGACCCCATTGGAGGAGTACTGTGCACAGCATGTTTGATGAGGATTTCAACCTATCCCACTTGTGTCAGCTCCTCAACAGTAAGAAGTTAATACAGAAATTCAAGTGTGTCAACATTGATTTTGAGAATTTCCTTATTATCTATTTTTTGTGAGTAGGTGAGGTAACCCAACCAAAAATAATGGAGAAAATTGAGATTGCTTACCAGCTTGCTAAGGTCAAGAATATCCACCTCATTATGTTTCTAAAGAAGGAGTAACAGGATGAGATGCCTGAACAAGTAGAGAGTCTCCACTTCTGGATGGAAAATTTTACAATCCTGTACAGCAACTACTATCAGCCTGTTAGCATGTACCACACTAATATAATCTTGATAACTAAACTGATTTACACTGATCTTTTGCTATGTAAGAAAATTCCCACACACTGCCTTGCTGTCAATACAAGGCTCATTATTGATGCTGCTGTTCATGCTCAGACTCTAGAGTCTATCAACATCAACCTGCCTGGCCTAGCCTCAGTTAACAATATCCACATTAATTTTGCTTTCTCCCAGAGCACAACTACTCTTGCCAAAATAGATGAAATCTGGACTAACCTTAAGGCAGACTGAAGCCCCAAAAATGTGTGGCCAATAGTTAAGATTCACAGTCCCAACTCACAATGCTCTATATCAGTGGAGAGGCTCCTCATGGAGCTGTGCATCTCGCACATTTCTCAGGCCCAGCAAAACATTGCCAAAAGTTATTTTCAGAGAAATTCACCACAACCATTCTTTTATGTGGTGCCATTTGGATTCTATCCATATTCCTTACCAGTGATCCACAACTTCAACTGCCTCTCAACTGAAATGGCTGAGAGCAACTAGCAAAACAGTGCACATGAGCTGGCAATTTGTCCCACAGCCTGGAAAGTCAAGTGCTTGCTGCTTCACACATGCTCCCTACCAGTGTCACCTGGGAAGACAAAGAAAGCTATGGAGTGCTTTGAGAAATTTTATCCCAAGGCTAATTGGTACAAGCAGTCCACTAGGGTGCCTACTCCACAGATTATTGTGAACCATCTTGGTATTGCATTCTCTGATCTTAACATTTTCTTGGACACATTAAAAAAGTATATTTGGGGAGCCACTCCTGAGACAATTTCCCACCCTAGACTTTGAGTACATGCTGCTGTGCACAAGCCACCTGATTCAACAAGAGCCAGGATCTACACAACAGTTTTTAGAGCTGGTCAACTACTATAATGTGTACACAAAAACTGAGATTCTGTTTAACCTCAAGAAGAGGAACTATCCTGAGAGCACCTACAACAAAATTGCCAAAACCAGGAGGCATGCTGCAAAAGATATAAAAACAATGTATCAAGGACCACTTTGTACTTGGTTGTGTGAATCAGTTGTCTCACTTCTTTATTGGTGCTAATGAAGTTAAGCTTGTCAGGTAGATGAGCAGCAACCTTCCTTTTTTTTCTTCACTTTCTACTTTGGAAGGATAAGTGGTGCATCTATGCAGGGACAGGAATGCATGAGATTCCACTTCTTCAAAATCAACTCTGTCTCTCAGGCTAGCTGTCACTATAGTTACTGGGTAATTTATTCAAGCTTTATTTACAGTGTCCCAAAACTTGCTTTGTAATCCATGACTGTGTAAGCTTTCAATCTGAACACTAGATATATTTTCCAGATCCACTTGTTGACCTGTTGATGGTAAAAGTACTAGCTCTTCCTTTGTGAACATTTTGGTAAGACACCATTTCATCATTCCTAGCATGTCTTTATCTTTAGATTCCACCATAACTCAATCTTGAATGGTAAGCTCTTCCATAAATTCCTCAGGGCAATGTTTGATTGTCAATATCCTCTCCTCTTCCATGATATACCACTGAGGTGTAGGTTGTGGTGATGACAAGCCCCTCTGAATTTCTCTAAATTAACTCTTTCTATCAGGTCCCAGATGGATGGGGACAACTGTACAATTCTTCTTCATTATAGAATTGTTCTGGAGTTCTCATTTCTTGTTTTAAGATAGTAGTCAGAACAATTTTATAGTCTTTTTTGATTTTCCTTGTGATTTTGATAAATTGATTATATCCACATTCTGGGTATTTCAACTGCTCTAGATTAAAAAAGATTTCCAACTTTTCCAAAACACAGTTTAAGCATATGAGTTCAAAAAACTTGGTTGTAGATCCCAGTAGTTGATCAACCATATGTTGAGTGGAAAAAAGACCATCCATTGAGCAGAAAATAGCAAATTTAGTATTGGCTTTTGCTCCCAACATGACTTTTTCAGTGTATCAGAAAAAATATTGATGTCTGATGGACATTGGCTGATCATCATGATTGACATCTTTCCTGTCACACTACCTGCCCCCACCAGTCAGGCATATTTTTCAAATTTTTCCATGCTTTTTTTGATTTTCCAGGTGATGATAGGGAAGCACATTTATGAAGAAGCCAGTTCTTTACTTTCCACATAAGGGGACAGATTGCAATTTCATGTGTTGACTTTTTAGTTATTGATATTCTGGTGTTAGCATCCATGAGTAATGTAAGTGACTGAGTTCTAGTGAGAAAGATAGCTAGTATCTAAATCACTCCTTGAGTGAAAATGTCAGGTACTTGCTTCTCTGTGAAAAGACATTCTTTATAATTTCTACAGTCTTGTGTCTTGTAAGACATCTTGATTTCTTCTAAAATTCTTTTGACTTACCTGTGGTACTGTGATGTAGGACTTCTAATATTTATACAGTTTCTGGATATTGATCTGCTTTTAAAGTTTGCCAATTTTCTTGTATTTCTCAAAGCATAGACATATTATTCATTAAAAATTATTTTACCAATTTATGCAAATAGGTTGATAATTTNACATATGAATATGGAGCATGTCACAAGGACTGTATGTTGTGGTGTGGCCATACACAAAAATTCTGCTCAAATTCTATATTTGTTTCTGAAAATACAGTTTATTATTTGCAACATTAAGTTTTCTAACATTTGTTGCTTCCAGACAATACAAATCTGCAACTGACAATGCAAAATATATACAAGGTGATCAAAGAGTCCATGGCTGGACAAATGCATCAAAAAAATCCAGAAATTTTTCTTTAAGTGCTGTTATTGAAATTATTCATTAAAAATTATTTTACCAATTTATGCAAATAGGTTGATAATTTCAGATTTTAAGAAAAAGAAGAGGAAAATTTATATACTTGAGCTGCTTAGTGCAATAGAAAACGTCAGATACAATTCTAAATATTGTTAAAAACAATGTAGATAAAATAAAAAATATACATGTACATGCAAAAGCTAATATTTACAAAATCAATTAAAATTAAAAGATTAAATTATTGCAAATTTTATGTGGTCTATTGAATGGTTAGTGTTATAAGGAAAATACTTTGTCATTTGTGTTCAAGCCATTTTTCTGTAAAATGGTAGAAGTATTTCTTAGTATTTCTTAATTTTGTTTTCAAAATTTCTTAAATTTACATATATATTTTATACCCTGAAGTCATTTATTCATTATACTTATTGATGTGTTGAGAAAGGGGGTATATTTTTAAAAGTATAATTGCCTAAGTTGCAAAATACTTCATTAAATATGCTGTATTGTTATTTACTAAGTTTATTTTTGGATATTTTCATTTTTTATTTATTTATAAAGTCCCACTTATCTTATTGCAGAGGCAGATCAACACTGTATTCCACTGTCATCCAGAACATAGTCAGAAGAATTTCAGTGATGAATTTTTCTTACCTTTTTCACAGAAAATTTTATATGACGGTTTGAATTTTTAAAAATTTTTTTTGGGATGGCCCTCAGACCCCTAGCAGTGCTTCGAACATTTGGCACCCACACTACATCCAAGTACATAATATCATTATGTAATGGGAAAACAAGAGAAAATTCTTTCTGGATCCAACCCTGTATTTGAAAATGCAATTTGATATTTATAGCAGAAATATTTATTATTGTCTTTTAGTGATAAATAGTGTTTTGATTTTGAGAATTTTTGTATTTTTTCCACTTATTCTTCTTTTTTTAATTTTGGATAGATTTAACCCTATATCAGTTGGGCTTTTTTATGTACATTAGACNTTTTTGTAACAAAAAATGCATAAAAAGCATCTTATACATATTTTTTGATGTGTATTGGATACTTATAACATAATTAGTTTCCAAACATCATTTAGGTAAAATTTGAACAGATTTTGAGCATTATTAATTGCAAAAATGGAAAATATGACGTCATCGCAGGTTGTAAAATAGACTTTTTTCCACATTTTTCATTTTTTGAACCACAAATAGATACAAAAACAAAAAGTAAAGTTTTTTTCATTCATTTGTGTTACCTTAGACATAATACATTGGAAAACCTACGTCTCAAAGCTTATAGAAACAAAAATATTGTGCTTTAGCCTCAAAAAACTAGGTATTTTACCATATTTTTACCGAAATTTTGCCAATAGACCTCTGGAAAATGCTTACAGAGGAAAAAGTACAGGTCCTTTTGACTCAAAATTTTTAAAGATAAATTTTGTTCACTGAGTTGAAAAATTTAGTTGTGTAATGGGGCCTAAAAAAAGTTATAACAAATCTCCGACAGGGGGGGAATTTTGCCCCCCAACTGGAATAGGGTTAAGAGCTTTGTGATGAACATTGGAGTTTGCAAAGAGTTCATATACATATATGTATTATTAGCAAGATAGATTTTTGAAATATATTTTCATTGAAAATAATATCACAGTTTGACTTCAATCTCACTTTTATAAAATATTTAGCAAAGTTCAAGGAAAAAACAAAAAGAGAAGGTTAAAGGGTGGAATGTCAACTTCCAAAAAGATCACATTCAATTTGTAAGACACATTTAGTATTTTAAATTTCCAAAATCCGATAATCTATACTTATCACTATGCACATTTTAGGTTAATTTAAGCTGGTGCTTGGGATGTATTCATAATTTGGTTTGATGTGCTGCAATATTCATTAGTAAACAATCAAATGTATAGAGCTAACTGCCATTCTTTCTAAATCATATGTAACTTTCTGCAAATGTATTCTAGTGTTTTATTATATGCGCCATATTAAATAGGACTTTAAAAAACAAAATATGACCTTACTTTTATGTATAAATATGACGGAGTGAAGTTAAACATGCCACAAATTATGACTTATCCATTCTCTATATGGTCTATTTAATCAATATAAACGTTTTTATGTTATTGAGAACAAGAGATAATCAAATACAAAAACCATTACATAATAAAAGCCAAATAAAAGCAATGACTTGACTATATATAATAACAACTCCTATATTTCCATATCTTATTGTCGTTAAAATTTCAGAGTTTTTTCAATATAGAGAAACTTCTCTTGACTGTAGCAGATGTTGCTGGACATTTTCGTAATTTTGCATATATCTCCCTTAAAATGTCCATCTGCTGATTGGCTGCCATGACAGACAGTGCCTCCAACAATGTATTACATGTCCACTACTTTAGAAATTAGTTAAAGTTCATTGGAAGTATTTAAACAATTCAAAGTTTTGTTGCTTTAAAGGAGTCACAATCCAACACCCTATCTTAATTTTCAAGTTGTTTTTGATTTCTAACAAAGCTATGCAAAATATGATTTTTATGACATTTCAGCCTCAAACATTTTTGTATTTTTTATGATTTTATAACTTCAAATTTAGTTGAACCTCATGACTGAAAACCATCATATTTTATGCAGACTGCAAATCAGAGCACCAGGAAAAAATATTACGTTTGTGACTTTCATTGCTCTAGTTATTACAATGGGGCAGAATTTTTGGCTCTGCAACATTATTTCAAAATGTTGCTTTAAGTTGTTTTCCAGACCCTAGCACACATACCCTCAATTTTCCCAGTTTATTCTAGTGTCTCAGTAATTACAGTTCTAAAAATTTAGAATAAATTTACATTAATCTTTGTGAAATTCATTAAAAAATAATTGGAATTTATATATATATA
>CABFPE010000641.1:49609-67457 GCA_900660155.1 Hofstenia miamia | reverse complement strand
GAGCTGAGCTGAGCTGAGCTGAGCTGAACTTGGAAATGTTGGCTTGTTGACAAGTCTGCTACACAGAACAAAAAATTAAAGTATTATTCATTAAGGTTGAGAGCTTATGTAATATATTAAAAAGAATTGATTTTAATAATTTTCTGAATTTTATGAGCCTCATATTTTTGTATTACAGAAACTTGATTAAATTATCAAATACCCAATTTGGAGTTATTTCCTTTTCAAACTATTATGTTGCTAGTCACACTGATAGAACTTCAGGCATTGGTAGAGGAGTACTAGTTGCTATAAATCAAAAGTTTAATATACCAATAATCTATTTATTGTCAAATAAAGAAAAATATGATTTCAGTTTTGGAATTATAATTTCAAACGCAGAAATGTGTATATTATTACTATGTTTATATCTGCCTCTAAAAACAAGTTTGTATGTCGTTTCTCCAGGGTTTAATGCCGGCCTTAGACTAGTTTCAAAGGATTGTTCTAAATTTACCTGTCTAATAATTGTTTTATAAGTAATGAAATTTATATAGTGGGTGATTTTAATTTGCCAGGCATGGATTGGAACATTTTTTCTTATAGAAGTCTTTGTGAAAGTAAATATTATATGTATTTATTAATAGTAAATAATCCGACTTTTGTATTGGGAAATATATTGGATTTGGTGTTTACAACTGATGGCAATCACAATTCTCTTGATTGCATTATAAAAAGTTCAGATCCTAGAATTTCAAAACATCACTTTCCCATTCTCAGAATCAAATGCTTTTACAATGAAATCAGGACACCCTATTATAATAATTTCATCTATTCATTTGCAAATGCTAAATATACTTTGATTATTGAAGAAATGTAGAAGTTAGATATTAATTTACTGAAATCATTTGTTGACATTAATGCCTCAATTGAAATAATAAACTAAATAATCCCAAAGAAAAGACAAAATAGATGTTTACTACCATCATTTTATTCATCACACACTGTTCATTTGCTATACAAACTTAATTCAAGAAAAGAATAAAATCCCACTTGTCAACAACTTATAAGAAGAAGCTTGAAGTTCACTTGAAAAATTTTCAAGATTCAGTGTTTGTTGACAAAATTTTATACATGAATTCTTTTCAAGACAGTTCTTAAAATATAGTGTTTAAGTATTTAAGATCATAAAGCAATTCTAGTTTACCAAACTGTATATATTGGAATAATGAACAGGCAAATACAAATGTTAAAAAGGCTGAATTGTTCAATAGATACTTTAAAACAGTTTATTCTAAGTTTAGTGAAGACCAAAATTGGAATCATATTACTTACTTGACTAATTGTGCATCAGTGAATTCTAATGTCAACATTTGTTCTTGTCCCAACATTGTAAAGAAGCAACTTCATATATATATTTTTAAAGAATATGTTGTAAATAATTTTGAATTGAAAAATATTTGCTCATGGTTTCTATCTTGCAATTGCAGCAATTGTAGAGAAGTAAGATCATTTCATAAATAGAAATAATGTGATATTTGTAAAGTATTTTTTTATTTACCAAAATTTTGTTTTATTTCCAATTAAGTTTGTAGCACTTTATATGTAACTGAAGTCATTTAGTAGTAATAGTAGTAGCAGTAGTAGCAGTAGTAGTGATTTCATACTGAACAGTTGGTTTTTTCTTGCTCTTGAAAATGAAGTTTTTGGAGAAAATAGTTTAAGATTTTGATACAGTATATGATCTTATGACATCTATTTCAACTCTGAGCAAAACAAAGTTGGCAAATTTGTTCTATACATTAGAAAAATATGATTTACTTCAATTATTTAAAAATATTTACGTGCATAAATCAGAAAAGGATGTAACCATAACTGGAAATGTCTCTACACAAACACAACCCAGTAAAAAATCTGTAAAGTTTATTAAAAGAAAGTCATTACATGATGATTTTTCAAATCTTATCATTGGGACTCAAGAATAAGGTATCTTAGAGGTAAATACCTTCTTGGGGCTGAAAAAAACAACCATCAACACATACTGTGAGGCAAACAGCAAGGACATCTTGGATCTTGTGGTAGACTATCCAAAGGCTAACCTAAAAAGAATAGTAATTAATGTTGGAATTAATGATGTTTTGGAAAGCAATGACTTAAACAATATTAAAGAAAACTTACATTCAATTAAGTCATAATGTAATGAGATTGAAATGCCCTTCATTGATATTCCATCACTTTTGCAGTGTAGTGACATGTTGTGTAAAAGTATATCAAATTTGACTGAACATATCTACTCAATTGGACACTCTGTAAAATGCACAGATACTTTCAACAAAAGCAGCTTATTGTATAGCCATGATGGTAGCCACTTTGGTAAATTTGGGTATGCACAGTTTGCATTAATTATCAAAATATCATTTGCTGTTAAAAGGCAAAGTCTAAATACTTTTAGCCCCACCATTACCAGCAAAGAAGTAAAGCTGAAATTGCTGCTCTACAAAGAACAGTAAGCAGTCTTTTTCTGTGAAAAGAGTAAGTTTTTATTTTTTAAAAGCAGTAAATTAGTCAAACATGTACTATATTGCTATGCATTTATGCTAAGCATTTTATCAAATGATATTGAAGCAAATCCAGGACCTAACTATTGTAGAGTCACTAAGGGAATCATGAAAAACATTTAACTTCATTTTGAATTACTTTTGTGACGTCAGTATGACGTAGTTAATTTCAAGTTGAGTTTACAAAGTTAGCATGTTGTCCCCTCAATTTGGTGCTACATATTATTATTGCTCAATTTAATTTGCAAGGGAAAACATGATCTATGATTTTACAATGTAAACAAAGGCAGGTAATAATTTCTTGATTGTATAAATATGAGAAACAATATAGAGTTTTTCTCACTTAAATTGCATTTGCTTTTCCTTATTGTTATTTCTAGTTTTACATTATGTTGATTATAATAATTGTGTAAGTTCCAGCAAAAATTTGGGAGTCACTCTTCTGTGATGGGGAGGACAATGTAGTTCTCAGGCAGTTAGCAGCCCAAATCATGGATCACATTAAGTTAGGTCTACAGTTACATGTAGATATAATAAACCTTTTGTTTGAATTCAACATGAACATGCACTTATAATTTATTACACTGTGATGATAATAGACCATTGGTTAACATGAATGCATGGTAATTACATGCTATTATTTAGCAAGCTGAGAGATAAGAAAACAACTGAGATGCTTATTGTGTGGATGAACTATCAATGTTTTTCTATATGTTAATGATTGCTAGAATCAGGGCTCCTACAAGATGGTCACTCTTGCCAACTTCTGCTGTGCCATTAAGTTTCCCAATGCTGTTTTAGTTCCCAGCCCCTGATTCTACACTATGTATTTGAAACTACAGATTTTTTTAGTAATCAGCTAGCTAAATTTATGAAACATTTAAAAATTATTGTAATAAATGCTTGCAATTTACACTGTGGCAATGAAAATTTTAAAATGTGGATAAAGAAATTTGACCATAACTCCATATTTTGCCTAGCTGAAGCTTGGTTTACTGAAAATGAAGATGTGCATATTTGGAATCCTGATCTGAAGCACTATGATATGTTTACTAAGTCTAGAACTAGTAGAAAAGGAGGCAATCTACTAATCATATCTCCAAAATTCCTGAATATGAACATCCTTAATGTCACTCAATTTTTGAGAATATGTGGATTATTTCAAATTTAGGTGAAAAAATTGATTTAAGCTTGTCCTACTCTTTCCACAAGCAATATAGATGTGATTTTTTAGAATTTAACAACAGAAATTGGCTAAAATTGAGCCTTACAACCTCCTAGTAAGGTGTGGAGACTTTAATATAAATTATTTTGATAGAAAACAAGCTCAAATTATCAAAGATTTTGCATTGATGAACAACCTCATCAGTCTAAATTGTAACACTGTAACCAGATTTTCTCCAAACAGTGCATCATTGATTGATTATTTACTAACAAATAATGCAGATGAATTTCATCATTTTGTTATTTCATGTGATTTTTCTAATCAGAATGTAATTGTTGCAGCTGAGAAATGCTGTCACTCCCCACAAGTGGAAAAAAATAAATTATAAAACAATCATTTAAGAAATTTAATATTGATAGTTTTTTACATAGCATTGATATCTTCCCCTGGCACATTATTTACCAAATTGAAAACATTGACAGCATGATAGAATTCTATCTCAACAGCATAGAAAATATCCTTAATTTCCATGCACCTTTACAGTGTTTTTTAGTATATGACAAAGTTTATAAAAATAATAGGAATCACTTAGATACTGAAAATCTAAACTATTTGATCTATATAAAATTTGGTAGAATAATAAAAATGACTCAACTTATGAAGCATATCATTTACCAAAAAATAAATTAAGGATTACTGAAAAAACAGACTTTTAAATACACAGCCAGAAGATGTTCAATGGAATTATTCCAAGATATTATTCAACCATGCCAAAGACACCACATGTCTCTCTGAAATTATTTATGATGGTAACAGGATTGTAAATTCAAAGAACATTGCTGAAGCAATGAACCAGGTTTTCATCAATTTAGGAAAATATAGAGGACAATGCATAGTATATAAGAAAAGGAGATGTTCTACTTCAACTTTATTTCAGAATATGAAGTAAATAAGTATGTTAATGACATTTCTGAGAATAAATCTAAAGGGCCTAGTAATGTACCTACCTATATTTAAAAGATTATGTTTTCTAAAACAATTTCCATTGTAGCCTAAATTATTCCCAAAAATTTTGAAATATGTGATAGTTACACAAGTCTGTAAAGGAAATGAAAAAACAGATGCTAGAAATTATCATCCAATTTCAGTGACACATATCTTTTCTAAAATTTTTGAAAAGAGTTTGGTCAAGCAAATGAATACATATTTTTAGATAATGCACTTTTTAGTAAAACACAATTTGGCTTTAGAAAAAATTTTCAACTATTGATGCACAAATGTTTTCAGTTGAATTGTGGCATAAGGCATTAAATTCTGGAGAATATGTTTCAAAAGCATTTCTTGATATTTCAAAGGCATTTGACAGTATGTCTCACAAAATACTACTGAGAAAGTATGGTTTCAGTACAGACGCCATAGACTTAATTGAAAGCTTCCCCAGTGATAGGTATCAATCCGTGAGAATAGGAAAACATAAATCAAATCCAATGCATCTTATTAGAGGAGTTCCTCAAGGGTCTGTGCTGGGACCTTTACTATTTACAATACATGTCAATGATATTTCAAATTCAGTTTCCCACTGCCAAATTGTGCAATATGCAGATGCTATCATGATCTTTAAGATAAATGCTTCAAAAATAGTGACTCTTCATAAGCTTAAAAATTATCAAAATTCAAAAATATTTTCAATGAAATAAATCTAACCATAATACTAAGAAAACAAAGTTTTTTTACTTCAACCTGGACATGAGTTCAATGCAGAATTTTCAACTCAATTGGGGTGTGAAAATATTAAGGTGTTCCTATCAATACAACTCTAAACTTTAAAGGCCTCATTAATAAAAAAATCTGAAAGTTAGCATCATTTAATCAAAAATTATATTTGTGAAGAACTGCATTCCAAAAACTTTCTTATAAAATTTGTCCAAAGTCACATATATAGAGTAGTTGGATATGCATCATTTATTGGAATAAAGTGGACAAAGTTGTTAATTGGAGCATTGAAATTACTGCTGATGTACCTAGATTTTCACATTTATCAAAGTATTACACTGAGTACAGAATAATGAAGGCTAGAAATTATGTCAAGTACCTTTTTCTGCTATACTTCCTAGGACTAATAATAGGTGAAAATGTAATTTTTCCAATAAACTACATAAATGATAAATTACAGTATAATAAAAGATGTAGTTCCTTTATCAAAATTTCAAGAATTAAGAACAAGTATGGTGCAAAAATGTTTTTAAATGCCACATGTGAATTATATAATAATTTTTCATTGGTGCTAAGGGATTTCACGGTTAAAAGGCAGGATTTAAAAGAGTATTTCTTAACAATTACTGGTCCATCAAAGAAGTACTCACATAACTTTTGTGTTTCATAAATGCATAGCAATATATTTGCCAATTTATTTGTTACATATTTGCTCTCTTTTTGTAGTTTATGGTAGCTAATAAAGCTTTTGAATAGTAGTAAATGTATATGTATACATCTATATATATATATATATATATATATATATATTCATTTTTAGCATAGACACTATGAAAGGGATAGACCAATTTCATTTATATAAAACATCATCAGTACAAATATGCAGTAAAAAGCTAAATATATTTACAATAGACTACATTTATATATTTTAATATTGCATGCTCTTAAAATAAGTTCAATGATATCATGCTTAGTTGTTTATTCAATAATTGATCTTTGTTTGATTGTTTAATTATTATTGTTTCTCCTATTTTATGATGTTCTGATCTTAGTTGGATATAAAAATTTTCTTCTTGTAGTTGATGTTTATGCATAAAAATTTCGGATTTTAGGTGCCCATTCATATGTTCCTTAATTCTTGTATCAAGATGTTATTTGTTCCCTCAACTTATTGTTTTTCACAATCATCACATTTATATATATATAAATTAAGGAGGAAACTAAATTTTTTGGGATTTGATATTTATTTAGAAACACATCTTTTGTTTTACATGATGTCAATAGTGAATGATCTTTGTCCTTTTTAATTTTGTATTAATTATTCTAATTTTTTTCTTTAACTTTTTTACTTGGTTTTCTAGTTAGGGAAGTTTTAAATAATAAACATCATTCTTAGTTTCATCAATGCATTTTTTGGAAATGTGCATAGTGGGGTTATTTGAAAATAATGCAATAGAATATTTCTTGATCAATTTGTGAGGATAACCATTACATTCTAAATGAAACCAGTCTATCCCTCTCATAGTGTTTATGCTAAAAAAATAAATATGAAGAAGCTCAGTATAATCACTTCAAATATATATATATATATATATATATATATAAGTAGTTAGGACCAAGTGAAGGAGGCTACAATTGGACACTCTACCTATGGCTATTTGCCATGCAGAAATGAAGTAATTCTAATGGACGCCAACTAGTGATGAAATAATTTTGACAAAGTTAATTTGAACAAATAAATTTTTTGATCAAATTTTTTTTTGATTGCTTGGATTTGGGCAAAGTGATATAATTAATGACATATTTCAACTAAGGCGTGTTTGTTGTAACAATGTTTATAATGCAACCCAACATTTTATATTTTGCATAGACTTACATTTCAACATGTATTAACATTAATCAAAGATATAGTATGCAAGGGGAAAAAATTATAACTATATATTCATCAATTTCATATAAATTGTGCTAAATGTAAAATTGTACATTACACAAAAAAGCATAGTGCCTTATTTTAGTAATAAAATTAATTTTTCAAAAAACCAAAAACTATGTTATGCAAAAATTTGCAATTTCTAATATTTAATAAATGTATGTGGTAAAACCCACATTTGTGTTTAAGACAAGACAAAAATTTAATTTATTCTACACTTTGCTTATAATGGCAATATATATTGCACTGCTAAATTTGTCTATTGTGTTAGTTTATCATCATCATTGTTGTTGAGGGAATGCTGTAGGAAACAAATGCAATGTGTATTGTCACATTATGAATTTCATACAGTAGTATCTAAATTAATGATTAATAAACAAGTCAAATGAAGAGATAGATCACATGACAATTAAATATTTAAACAAATTTAATAAAAATGCATATTAAGAAACAAATGATAAAGTATATAATTAATTTAAATTGATTATGTTTTAAAAGAGATATCTGTAAAACTAACTAGAGATACTATTTCAAAAAATCATTAAGAATCAAAACAATATTGGAGATTTAATTATTAAAATAGCTTACCAAAAAGTTTGGAATCTTTCAGGGTAGTTCTTTCTTTAGACAATGTCAACATTATGTAGTTTTATCTATATCCCATTATTCAAATGTCAAAATGTAGTGAATTATAAAAATACAGTACAACCATGTAAAATTCTATTATGCTGCTGTGTGTACAAAGTTGCACTTCTTCACAGATAATATTAACATTACATAGTTTTATCTATACCCAATTGTTCAAATTTCAAATTGTATCCAATTGTAAACTTGCTATCTACCAATTAATAAACTGGTGCAATTTTACAAACATGAAGTGTAAATCACTTTAACATTTATCACAATTAAATAAACCATTTTCATATGATGCTAGAATTCTTTCAATATACAAAAAATAATTTCATCAATATACAAAGTTATTTCATCACTAGATGGCGTCCACTTGAATTACTTCATTTCCGCATGGAAAATAGGTAGAGTGCCCCATCTCAGGGTGTCTTATTGTAGACTTCTTAATTCGGTCTTAACTACATATATATATATATATATATATATATATGAATTGCATCAAAAACCCATTTGTAGCATAATAATGTTGGCACATCGACAAACTTATCACCATAGTTGCAGTCAGACATTGAAAATTTTGATTCTGAAAGTCTGTAGAAATCCAATTACATTGATGAAATTTACATTAAAGCTAGTGATGCAATAGGATTTTTACATGTTTTGAACGTTTTCAATATATATATACCCACCGCAATATACTGAAATTTTCAATTTAAAGACAGGATGTTTATATGCCAAACCTTTCCATGAAGAACAAAAATATACCTAAATTGTGTAGCTCTTCTTGGTTCACATAGTAAATTTCTATTCTAATGTTTTAATTTTTTTCCATTGCTCTTACAGGAGTGGATGCATTATATAATGTTACAATTAGTAGTTTGCATAATTATTTATGAATGCAATTTGTAATTTTCATAACTTAGAAGACAAAAAATAATCAGAATTATGGTCAGCTTTTAATGGGATTTTTTGAGTACTATGCAAAAAAATTTGATTTTGACAGTAGAGTGGTATCAATCAGACAAGAAATTTCACCAAAAAAGAGTGAAAGAAGTTTTGATTCTCCAATAGCAATTCAAGGTAATTAATTTAAATGAATTCCATTGTTATAAACACTGCTTAGATCCCTTTATTTTGAAAAGAAATCTTGGAGATGGCATTCATAAAAAAGGTAGTAGTCAGGCTGTGTTCAATTATATGAGTTGTTAATTTAGAAGCTGACAAAATCAAGACAATATTTAAAATAGCCAATGAAGTGGTAACATCCCGTTTTTTTGGAGTCTCACGCAGTAGTGTTAAGGTATATTAGATACATCTTTCCTACACTAATCTAATAATAAAATAATACAAACTCTGTAAGATAATCTTACAGTTCGTTTAAAGTAATTTCTTGGAAAAAATTTCTGTGTTTGTATTTAAAACAAGACTAATTTTAGCAATAACTTTTATGCTGTTATGTTAATCATAAACTTTAATTGAATCTTTAATTGAAATTGAAAATAAATAGTTTATTGTTAATGACATCTTTTGACTTGTTGACATTTTTAAAAAATTAAACTTCTTTTGTGAATTTTTATTGTTACAAAATTTTTTAAATCATATTTTTAATATTATTTCGATTTTGTATGCAGTACGAAATTTGGATCAAGAAAACAATGTGGATTTACTTACTATATTAGAAACGGCATATTATTAGATTGTTATTTTCAAATATGAAGATCAGTGAAAAAACATGCAATGAGTTTCCTATAATTTAAAAATATATATTCCATTATAGCAGAAGAAACGGACTCAAATTCATTACTTTCTGATTTTCAACACTAAAATATCACTCTCATGTTTGCAAGAATATCAAAGTTCGCAAATAAAGATTCAATATTGTTTCAATATTTCTAATCTAAATTTTTCAATTTGTTCTTAAGAGTATAAACTAATTTTTTCACATTTTCAAGCTACTTTTTCAAATCTTATTGTGAAATTTGGAAATCCTGAGATATGAACATAATTATCGATAAACATACTTAACTTCATGTTGAAAATTTCTGCTAAGCCGTTCATGAAGTCTGAGAATATTCAAAATTTTTCTTTGAAATTTGAAATTTTTAGATTTTTTATAATTGTCATCATTCCTGATGTTCAGATTATCAGGATGTCGAATTCCATGTATGGAAAAACCAGTCTTAGATATTTCTCTTTATGCGGATAGAATACCTTTGGCCTTAATGGTCTGTGGACGAATAAGAGGAAACTTTCCTCTTTTCTATACTGCATTTACATATCTTTATTATTCAATTGAGAGCTACAAGGTTTTGCAATTTTTTTTCAAAAAACTGTTGTAATTTTATTTAGGTTCTATTTGAAGAGTTGAAAGAGGTATCTTAACTCAAATAAGCATTATCTACTCAAAAGAAATCAAACTCTTTAAGTTATCTTCAAATATATTCCTTTAATTTTTAAAATTAATTTGAGATGAAACTAAATTGTTTATAGAGAAATGTTTTAATCACTTTTTATTGATTAGTTCTTTTTGAAAACTAACTATATCATCTGACTCCTAATAAGCACTGAGCATTGTATCATACCAAAAAACTCATGTCTTTTGAATAAAAGGGTAACAACTTCTTTGAGACTGGAAATACATAGGGATTTCCAATTCAATTAGATTAGTTAATAACCCCCTAATGCTTAATGCTTAATTGAAAAAATGCCATAGGAATATTGATTTTTCGATTCTCAATCGCAAGTAATGTAGCCTTAGATAGCTCAGTTTTATATTAAGCAAACAGGTTTTATTTATTGAAAGTAAAAATACCAGCAGTAGAGCTTTGCAAAATAGCATTTTGATACATTTCATGTAGCATAAGCTACACTTCCGAGGGAAAAACTTTCAAAAGCAATGAGCAACCTGCTATTGCCAGATGAGCAATATTTACACACAATCCAATGTATTCATAAAAGGTAAAATATTAGAGCTATTTCAAAATACATTCTGCTTCAGCAAATTATGAAGTGTGGTCATTTAAATTGAAAAATTTGTTCAAAACAGTGACGCCAAATTTGAAACTGAAAATTATAATAATATTTAACATTTATGAAAACTGACATTCCTGGAGGACAATGAATTCTTCAATTATCTAAAATAACTGCTTTAAGCGATTTGAAATTGACCACTCAGGATCAAGTTTCATGAAATGGCACTTTTCCAATTCTTAAAGTTCCGGTCAATTTTTTTGAAATTTTGAATATGAAAAATAAGCTAACCTTGCTCTGTTTAATAAGAATTGTATTTTCTAAAGGAAATTACACGATTTTAGATTTAGTGTAACGCTCATGTAGAGAAAATAAATTGTTTATTGCTGCATGCAACAGATGTAGTTATTTCATTTTATATTTCCGGAAAAAAATTGTTGGTCAAATGCAGGCCCCATATTGCTGCTCAAAATTTATCACTTTGTTGAAAGCACAGTAGATAAATGCTCTTTGTAAACAGCAGCAGTTCTGAATTTGAAATGATCATTAGAACAAATCCTGATAAAATTTTGTGTATTAAGGATCATCATTTTGCCGGGTCAATAAATTACATGCAATTCATAGCAACTGCTTCAACAAATGTGAAATGCAAATTTTTGAAAACAGAAGAAGCCAATTAGATGCAAAAAAAACATTTGCAATGGAAAACTGGTTCCTGGAAAGCAAATTAAAAGTAGAGAACTTCGGCTTTTATAATTACATCTGTAACTAATTATAGCACTGTCGCCAGTTAATACGTCCTTTTCTGTCAAAACGAATCTCTTATTCTGACCAATGACAGTAGTGCGTACCTTGTCTTAAATAACAATTCCTTATTACTCGATAATTGCTTTTTTGAGTTTTGAGATATTTAATATATTTGTTGCTATCCAATTTTGTCGATGTATATGTACCGCTTATGTATTTCTTTTAAAATATTAACTACATCATAATTCTGTCAACTGTAAAAAAATTTTACTTTTTAAAGCTTTATTGACTTATAACCAAAAACAATGTGCTATCAATATTTTTAATTCTGTCTTTTATTATTTGTGAAAATTCCTGCAATTCATCCAAGAGTCATTAAAAAATGTTAACGTGTTTACACATCCAAAAACATAATAAGGTTGACATGGAATACTTTGAAATGAAAGGAATTTACATTTTTACAGCTCAGAGAAGTAAGATAAAAGAAAAATTACAAGAATATATATACTGTTCATTGGAGATTGCCAACATACAGAATTTCACTGTAAGCAATGGTATTAACAATGCATGGCCAGCAAAGAAACAAATCGATATCATTTTGACATGCAGCATGAAATTCAATGAATGTACAAATTCTAATTGATTTACACACTAAAAAAAGGTCATCAGGTTAAAAATATTCTTACAATTATTGCGTAATACATCATTCATTACATAGAAATAGTCGACATTTTTTAATATATTGGACTTAATATTTTACCAGAAAGTTAATGTACATTATAGAAAGAAGGTTTGGGATGTCACATTATAGCCTTTCCAATATGAGGGCTCCATCAATGCCATGACCACATGCGTACTCAAGGCAAGCGCATTTGCAGCCGATATTTAATGCCAAATTTCTCTGGCTTATTTGCGTAAATTGACATCTTGCATTTTTGGAAAAAGTTGCTCATCTACTCTTAGCAATACTGCAGGTCTATAAATTTTTTCAAATTTTCAACAATACTGCTCAAAACTGTTGAGATCAGGGCAAGGGCTGGGGCTGAGGGGCCCGCCCCTCACTAAAATAGGAACAATTCAGTAAAATATTTAATAAAACTTACAAACGAAAATTCCTTTATACCGTTAAATGAAGTAAATAGAAACAGTTTTTTTTCAAAGTTCAAGTATTTGTAAAATATATTTCATTCAACCTTGACACTATAATGTGCCCTATAGATCATTGTAAATAACTCTATTGTCAAAATCAAATTTTTTGCATAGTACTAAAAACCCATTAAAAGCTGACCATAATTCTGATTATTTTTTCTAAAAATTACCAACTGCATTAATAAAAAAATATGTAAACTACTAAACCTAACTAATATAATGCATCCAGATTTGTAAGTGCAAGCAAGTAGAAAACGAAAATTGAGACATTAGAATAGGAAATTTACTATGAAAACTGAGAAGAGCTACATAATTTATAGATGTTAGTGTTATTCATGAAACGGTTTGGCAGTTGACATTTAAACATTCCGTCTTTAAATTGAAAATTTCAGTATATTACGATGGGCATATACCGTATATTGAAAAAAGTTCAAAACCTGTACAAATCCCATTGCAACACTAGCTTTAATGTAAATTTCATCAATGTAATGGGATTTCTACAGATTTTCAGTATCAATATTTTCAACGTCTAACTGCAACTATGGTGATAAGGCTGTGGATGTGCAAACATCTTTATGCTACAAATGGGTTTTTGATGTAATTCAGATATATATATATATTTATATATATATATATACTAAATTTTAAAATGATTTATTTATCATCATCTATAAACTACAATAGTACAAATGTCGTAAGCACCGTGATTATTTACCAGCTAAGGTACTTTAAAATTCGCGGAGTAAAGTTTTGTTACTCCTTGATTTTGAATAAAATAAGCACATACTCCTGACTGCATCGTCAACTATTTGTGCCACGTTTTCTGCGTTGACTTCTGAAGATGCTATTTTGATTGCAACAAGATAACTTTTATTCAGTTCTTCCAAAGTTCCACACATAACATTAACAAACTTCTTCTGATGCAGTTCTGTCTCGTCACAGATGAAAAATACTTTCTTACTAAGCAATTTTTCACAGATGTGTTGCAGTTTTCTTTTGGCTTGTATTTAAATTTGCTGTCATGCACATGTTTCGCTCGGTAACTCACGAGCACATAATGCAGCAAGCTTTTTCTGGCTTGGTTATCTCAGTTTGTGAATATTAATATCCATTTCCACAATTGTTGCAATAACATGCTCTTTAAACGCATCTGTTCAGAACTGAATAAAGCTTTAGGCAGCTGGAGTGGCAGTGGTGTGCCAATTTTGCAATTTGAGTGAGTGTGAATCCGCCTTTCTATGTTGCTCAACGTTCCAGGCCTTCTCACATAAAATATTCTTTTCACAAAGAGTACAGAATAAGTCATTTGTGGGTGATACCTTGAATGCGGACGGGTATTTATGTTTAAAAGCCATTGCCTTTTCTCTTTTGCCGCATCACTGCTTTGGCATATTTCCTGGAACAATCGATACGACGCAAATACAAGCAATTAAAAGATCTAAACAAATTCGAGTATTATTCGAGTGACACACTTCAAAGAAACTAAACCAAAGCCAATAATTCATTGGCGGATATTGGCGCGAATAAACTCTTAGCTGGCAACAGCAATTTAATGAAAGAATAATGAATTAATGAGATATTGTGGTTTGCCATACCTAGCTTCACCTGTGAATTTTGACAAAATATTACCCATAGAACGAATTTTGACGAAATATGACCTATAAGACTTTATAGACTTTATAGACTTTAGGGTTGTCCTAGCCATACGTTTTGAAGATAACATATCTTTGCATTCAGCTTTTTTAAAAACATATAATCTTAGATTTAGAAGTATTGAATTGAATTTCATTTTTCCATCCCCATTTTATAACCGAATCAATTGTATTTTTAATAAGAACTTCTACTCATCAGCAAAAAGCCAAATATTTAAATTTGTCCTACCACAGAAATCATTAATAAATAGAACAAATAAAAGTGGTCCAAGAACACTTCCTTGAGGTACTCCACTCATTATTTTCAAAGGTTGTGAAATACTTCCAAAAATATTTGTGAGTTGATAGCGACCTGTTAAAAAAGATTACACCAATTGCATAAACTTATTATCAAATCCAAATTTAGATAACTTATCCTGTAAAAGATGGTGCGGAACCATGTTAGATGTTTTACTAATGTCAAAGTAAAGCTCTTAAACTTTTGAAGAATACATTCACATCCAGAAATTTCAGATTTCATAATTGTTCAATACTATCTTAGCTTTCAGTCTCAAATTTGGGTGTCAAAGTTTTAAGTAAATCTTTTAATTCAATTGACCACAAGTCATAATTTGCTGAGCAGAATATATTTTTGAGATAGATATTCGACTTTTTATGAAGGTATTTAGAACATATCTGGCAATAGCAGGTTGCTTTCCTCAGTTTCCCATCTGAATTGTAGTTTACATGACATGAAATTGACCAAAATGTATTCTTTGGAAAGCTATTTGTGTTGGTTTTCTTACTTTTAATAAAAACAGTATGCTCGATGTAAAACAATAGATTATTATTTTTCAATTGAGCTCTTTAAGGATACATTATTTGATTTTGAGAATCAAAAAAATCAATATTTCTATGGGACTTTTCAATTAAGCATGAAACATCAGGGGGTTATGAACTATTCCAATTGAATTGGAGATCCCTATGTATTTCCAGTCTCACTGAAGTTGTCACTATATTATTAATAAAACATGAGTTTTGTGGCATGATACAATGGGCAGTGCTTATCAGTAGCCAGAAGCCATAACACTTTAGAAAAAAACTAATCAAGAAGAAGTGATTAAACATTTCCTCTATAAGGCTTAGACTAGTGATTGGTTCAAAAGTGATCTATGACATTTAATTTGAATCGCACGTCTAACCACCCCAGATAATTAGCGATGTGACGAAAACAAAGAAATTGTGTCTGCTGGATATCTCCGTGATCGTCACTTTGCTAGTAATCGCGGACGTGCAATTCTTTCAAATGTGACAGATCACTTCTTAACCAATCACTAGTCTGACCGTGGCCTTATCAATATATTTTCAACTCAAATGAAATATTAAAAATAAACCACCAAATTTGCAGATAACTTAAAAAATTATGTTTCTTTTGAGTTTATATAATGCTAATATGAGCATGAGTTGAGATACCTCTTTGCATTTGCAGCAGCATCTTCAAATGGAACCTAAATTAAATTTCAATGGTAATGGTTTCTTGAAAAAAAATTTGTAAAAGCTCACGAACGAATAATAAAATATAAAAGGTACCATAGGTAGAGGAAGATCGCCTATTATTCCTCCACAGCCAATTGAGATCTATACACATAAAAAGAAATATCTAAAGCTTTTAACATTCTGATAATCTGAACATCAGGAATGATCACAATGATAAACATCCTCGCAGAGACTTCATCTTCGCAGAAATTTTCAATATGATGCTCAAGCATGTTCATCGATAATCGTGTTCATATGTCAGGATTTCCAAATCTCACAATAAGATTTGAAAAAGTAGCTTAACAATGTGAAAAAAATTAGTTTATACTTTTGAAACAAATTAAGGTTAAAAGTATTGAAACACTATTGAATCTTTGTTTGTGAAGTTTGATATTGAGTGATACTTAGTGTTGAAAATTGGACAGTAATTAATTTGAGGCGGTTTTTTCGAAACTTTCAACATTTTAGACCAGTGGACTGTGTTAAAAAGTCTACTTTGTTTAGAAATATCATAATCCAACATTAATCGACATATCTATGCATTAAATTGCAAATTAAAGTTTATATAAGCAAGTTTTATAAATTCAGAAATTTGTGTTAAAATATGTATCCCAACAAGAACAATTGAGTTCAGAATTACAGATTATAATATTCTTGAATTAAAAATCAAATTTTCTATTTATGTTTGAAATAACAGAAAGGCTTTTCTCATATTGTAAATAAATTCACATTGTTTTCTTGATCCAAATTTCGTACTGCATACTAAATCCGTCTAAATAATGTTAAAATTATGACTTAAAAAATTTTCAAACAATATACGTTCACAACGGAAGTTTAATTTTTTAAAAATGTCAATTAGTCAAAAGATATAATTACCAATAAGCTCTATATTTTCAATTTCAATTAATGATTCAATTTAAGTTTATGATTGCATTACAGTATAAAAGTTATTGCTAAAATTAGTCTTGTTTTTAAATACAAACATAGAAATTTTTAGAGAAATTTGACAGGCGTCATTACTTTAAACGAACTGTAAGATTATCCTACAGAAAATATTTTATATTTTGTTATTAGATTAGTGCAGGAAACGCTACTATGTGAATTCGTGAGCTATTTTAAATATCGTCTTTGTTTTGTCAGCTTCTAAATTAACACCTCATGAAATTGAACACAGCCTGACTACTACTTTTTTGTGAATGACGTCTCCAAGATTTCGTATCAAAATAAACGGACCTGAGCAGTGTTCATAACAATGTAATTCATTTAAATTAAAAACCTTGAATTGCTATTTGAGAATTGGGGTTACTGAAGAAGTCGACCATACCCATAGCAGTGTAACAGGCCGGTTTGATTGTGAGAAACCTCTGGCGACCGCTGGCCTACAGAGTGCTGATCTGTGTCGAGTCTGATCAGCAGAGTGAACCCGAAGGCCGATTGCAGTTAAGAGGGTTGCGCCTCTCTCTCGTTTTGGCCAACTAAGGCTGCTAATTAGTAAATATTCTTTCACTCTTTTTGGTGAAATTTCTTGACTGATTGATACGACTCTATTTTCAAAATCAATTTTTTTTGGCATAGTATTCGAAAAATTCTATTAAGAGCTGACCATTATTCTGTTTATTTTTTGTTTTCTAAATTATGAAAATTAGCAATTGCATTAATAAATAAATATGCAAACTACTAAACGTAACATTATATAATGCATCCACTCCTGTAAGTGCAATGGAAAAAAATTAAAACATTAGAATAGAAAATTTACTATGTGAACCGAGAAGAGCTACTCAATTCATGGATATTAGTGTTCTTCTTGAAAAAGTTTTGGCATTTTCTATATAAAACATAT
>CABFPE010000641.1:30692-44126 GCA_900660155.1 Hofstenia miamia | reverse complement strand
TATATATATATATATATATATCAATAAATATTAACTGATATTTTTTATATCAACCTCAACACGCTATCAATTAAGTTGATATATCAAGTAGTTATTGAAGGGCAAGGCTGGTGAAAACACTTATCAATGTGCTATTAAAAATTTTCAAGCAATGGATTTCGGTGCAATACGAGCCCGTTACCAGCCCAGTTTCGACCTAATTTAGAAAATCCATAGACATTTCCTGCAGACGTATGGATATGTTCTTAACTCCAGTTGACGCTTTTGGTTTCAAAGAAAATTGTTGTTGTTCATTAGAAACAAGTAGTATTTTTTAAAAATTTGATAAATATTGATAGTAGGGTGTAATACATACGAATTCTTAGTATAAGCTTCAGGAAATTTTTTGCATTTGACTAAAATTTTATAATCAAGAATAAAAAATAATTAGAAACGTAACGAGTAATATAAATAAGGTAATTATTGCAAAAGTAATAAGTAACATATAATAATACTACTCAATAATGTAATGTATTTCTTTTAAAGTAGAGTACCAAACACTTGAAATTGATATAACAATATGGGTATTGCACTATACCTACAAATTATTTTTGACTCAAATAAAAGAAATTAAATTTTTAGCCATTAAGTGACAAGCAGCTATTTTGCTGCATATATGTGTTTCTATGAAAGTTATGGCATTAGACTAGTTAAAATATTGTAATTGCACTAAATTAAATGTTAAAAATTGATTTTTACATAAATTGTGTGAGGATAAGAGATTGTAGACGGCTGTTTTTACCAAATTGAATAATATTTTTTAGTTCATTTTTGAATATCAAAAAGATAATACCTTATATAAAATGGGAAAAAGTTTGAACTAAAATAAGCATCAGCTGTGATTCGTTTGAAACTAAACATATCTTAATTTTCAAAATATAATAAACTTACAGCTGTAGTTAAAGAAATATCAGTTTCCTATAGAGCAGTTGAACCAAAAAGCCTGATAGTGACAATCCAATGGTATTGTTTTCACTAAACATTAAGATCAACATTTTATATTTTTTCACAAACTCCATAGACCTACTTAGTTAGCTTTCCATTCCTACAGATAATGTTGCAAAATTAGAGATTTGTTGCCATGTAATTCATAAGGATTTTTTATGTTGTTGTGTAAATTGTGAAAGTCTTTGACATCCGTCAGTGATCACAATATTTTGCAAAAAATTGCAATTAATACAAAACGCTGAATAATATTTATTAACGGAAGAAATAATAAAAATACAAGAGAGTGCTAATTACATGAATTCATTGGACGGTTCTTTTGAATAATCTGAGTTCCTTCGAGTAGAATTAAGATACCTCATTGCTGTTTGCAATCAATACTTTGAAATAAATACTAAATAAATAAATAAAAGATTTACATAAAAAGATAATGCTTAGGATTTAATTATAAGGTGTACTTGAATAAGTCATTAGTAAGCCTAAAACCTTAAAAGCATTGAGGAATGATTGCTTCTCTTTTTACAGTATATATATATATATATATATATATATATATAAGAAAATAACAACAGTCAAACAAAGTTCTTGTAATCACTTTGTAAATTAATTGTCTTCTCTACTTGCTAATTGTGACAAAAGTATTATTCAAATTTTATTTTAAACGTCAAATAACAAATTCTGCATCTGTATACATTGGCGACAGCAGCATATGTGAAAGGTTTCATAACATAATATTAAAACTTGCTATTCCATAACACTACAAACACAATTGCAAACTCACAGTTGTAGCAGAGTGTTTATGATTTTGCATAGACTAAAGTTGGGCTGGACCAGGCTGAGCATGCATTTTCACTGACAGGTGTGTTCACTTGAAGGATTTGATATTTTTAATCTAGGTGAAAATTTGAGGCCGGATATTTTCAGACAAACTTATATATATATATATATATATATATATATGTAACATGTAGGCTTAATATTGTATTCTTATTAGCCTGGTTTGTGCTGAGCTAATTCTCGTCAATTCTGAACATGATTTTGACCTAGTTCTTGTGGGTCTAGTCTGGATTTAATATTTCAGCTCTATGTACCCCTCTTGCATATTTCTTAAAACATCGAGTTTAATAACAAACATTGTTGACAAATTTAGACGAGCTTCATTATTTCCAATGAACAATAATTTTATCGTAAATAAAGTATATCTTATAAGATATTTAATTTTAGTAAACTAAAAATTGCAGTACGAACACTTTGAGAAATATAAGAGAAAGAACTGGAAGATACAAGTTCGTGTGCTTTCTTGAATATCGTCTTGATTTTTTTTGCTTCTAAATGAATAACTGACATGATTGAACCAAAATATGTGTAATACCTTTTTCAGGAATGCCATCTCCAAGATTTCGTGTCAAAATAAAGGGATCTAAGTAGTTTACATAATAATGGAATTCATTTAAATTTAATACCTTGAATTGCTATATCAGAATTAAATTCTGTTTCAATCTTTGTTGGTGAAATTTCTTGACTGATTGATACGACTTTTTTGTCAAAATCAAATTTTTTTGTATAGTACTCGAAAAATCCTATTAAAAGCTGACCGTAATTCTGGCTATTTCGTTGCTTCTAAATTATAAAAATTGCCAACTGCATTAATAAATAAATATGTAAACTAATAAATATACGAACAAAATACAAATTGTATTAATAAGAAATTTAGCAAATCAAAATATATAAGATAAAATTGTAAAGTGCAATGAAAACAGGAAAATTGCACTTAGAATAGTTGTATAGAAACCCGATAGGAGCTCCATTTATTGTGAACAATAGTGCTACTGGTAGAAACGTTTTTTGCTTTGTAGACTTTTTTTCATTGCTAGGATAACTATTGTATAGGCTTGATTTTAGAAAAATTAATCTTTCATAAAGAAGGTGACATATGTTGTGATTTAGTCAGACTTGTCAACGAGCTGAGCCGAGCCGAGCTTGAGCACAGTATTTGATATACAATGAGCCCAAAACGAGCCTAAATTTATAGTTCTGCTTGTTAATTTGATTATGGAGATTTTTCTTATTTTTTGCAGTCAGTATGCCTTTAGTATAATCTTATTTAAGAAATGTTTATTAAATATTAGGGAGATCTATGTAAAAAATTCTTTTTTATAAAAAATACCGAGCTAAACCGAGGCTAATTCAAAGACTTTATGTGGCGAACCGAGCTTGTAAATGTCGGCTGGTTGACAAGTCTGGATTTAGTTTCATATGTTTCTTAAAATATCATAAAATTTTTTTAAATAACTTCGAAATAGTTACAAAGCATAGGCAGATATGAAAATTAACTCAATAGGCTAAAAAAGTTCCCAAACCAAACCACCACTTTTAGGGTCAGCCCAGTATATACAGGGTGTTTCAAAAGTCTTGGGAACATAACGATTTTTAATAACTCAAAAACTATTAGGAGTTGAAAAATAAAGTGGGTACCATTGGAAAGGTTAAAGTTTTAAGTTTTGTGGGGAATCTTCAAAGTTGCTCAATATGAGCACCATTTGTCACACGGCAGACATCTAGTCGATAGTCCATTTCCTGCCAAACGCGTTCCAGCAAATCTCTACGTCAATGGTTCCCACAACTGCCGTTACTCGAGCCTTGGAAATATTTATCATGACACAATTTTTTCCTGATTTTCACAATTTGATAGTATTTTGTTGTTTTCAATTATCTATACAAATTTACAAATTACGTCAGCAGAAATGTACAGAAATGTTTGTTTATGGAAACTATTTTGCAATTAGAAAAAATATTTGCAATAAAAAATTATGCATTATGCAGGATTTTTTCTGAAAGTATCGAATTATGATTTTAAACTTATTTTAACGTATTAGATCAGCAGTTACAAAAATCTTTCAATTCCGTGTAAAGCACAATGATGACGTAAACGAGGTTTACTGATCCAATTAGTCACAAAGAAAATTTTGTTGTTTGGAAATCGAATTTGATGTGGGTTTGAAAGGGCACACTCAAGTTTCTTCGATCAAATGAAGTCTACACAAGCAAATTCGAACTTATTAAAATTAATTTTTAGGCAGGAACAATAAATCTGAATCAATTGCGAAAATAACTTAAAAATAGGCGATTGATTCTTACCAATCAAAGCTTAAAATGCAAAATCTATACTAAATTAAAAATAGCAGCTAGAAATTGTGTAAAATTAGATGCTTCGTTTCAGACAGCAACAAGAAATTGATTATATCATATTAGACATTAAATATCATTAAAAATATTTCTTACAAATCTGATGTAACCCTCTTGGAAGTAAACATTCCAACCTTTAACAATTTTTTCTGATTTTGTGATGGAATTATACTAAATATTTTATAAAATTAAGCTTTGAATAAATTGCATTAATATTAACAAATCTAAAAATTAAAAACTCTGTTTGAAGCAATGTATTGATATTTTTTCTTGAATTCTATAGGACAATTACCATATAATACGTTTCGCGAATCCATCTAGTCCTGTTTACCAGGAAGAAATATATCTGTGGCAATTTAAATAGCAGAGGACAGAGGGGCATCACTGAAGAACCTGGAACCACATTTATAAAATTATAGTAATTATGAACCTTTGATTACTCAGCCTAAATTTAAAGGCATCTCTTGGAACAAAACCACAGTAAAGAGCAAGAATGTTAGATGGGTGTGCAAAAAATTCAAGGAAACTAGATAGGACGATGACCAATGAAATTGTATTAGAGCAAAATCCTATATAAATAGATGCAATAGTTGCATTTATATGTGTTTTTTTGGGACAGAGGTAGTATATTTTAGTATATATTAAACAACTATCTTACCTCATTCTGTAGAATGGGTAAGCTGATTGGATCCGTATGTTGAAGATAATGAATTAAGAGCAAACATGTTGCATATGAGGACAGTCCATGTTGTCCATCAATTCCCACTAGCTAAGTAATTTTTATAATGTATATTATTCCAAAAAATTACCTCATTGAAGTGCTTTAAGAAAAGACCTAATCCCACTAGACGATTGTTATATTTTGTGTAATTGCGAAGCAGCTTTGAATTCTCCACGGGCTAAAAATTTACAACTAGTGTTTAATTAGTCTATTATTGACAAATCAACAATGAAATTAAAAAAATTATACAATTGGCAATCCCTGATGCGGCATCATGGGGTGCTGGATTAGCTATTAGGTTAGAATACTGCAAACCCGTTAGCTAACTACCTCATCTTAAAATATTCCATAAAATAGTAGAATTTGATTAATAAAGAAAAGACATTTATCAATTAGTTCATATGAAAATTATATTGACATGGTCGTTACATTACATTATCATTAAAACTTAATTAAATATTAGAAATCACTATTGCTGAAGCTTGTGCCTGATTATTGAAGGTTCTGGATAATTAAAGACTCCGGATTACCGATTGACGGATTAGCGATAGGCAACCTTTGTAACTAATACTGCATATACTTATATTTAAATATAACTAAGTTTAACATAAAAAATTCCATTCATTTTACAACTATATGTTGGTTTTTGTAAATTATTCTTATCCAACTGCATCTCAATTGCAGTATCTATATTGTACTTTTCAAAATAAATAATATTTTAATTTCAAAAAATACTAAAAAATTCATCTTGTTAATTTGTCTTAAATCAAATATTTTTTTTAGATCTATATATTCAATCCCAATTTACAAGAATTTGTAGTAAACGAAAATTTTCTTTTCTATAGTATATTAAAAAATAAGTACCGCTAAAAATATTTGTTTAATTTTTTAGTTATATATATTTAAATTATTATAATGCATGCTTTATAAATGGACATAAAATGAATTGAAACAAATAAGAATATATTTTGAAGAAAATAAATACATTTAAGTTTACTCAAAGCAAAATGAATTTTCCATGGAATTATGTAATGATTTTAATGTAACATACAAATAAGTATTTGCAAATTTAAATAGACGGAACATACAAAACCTTCACTTACTAGAAGATTGTTTACACACATATCAATTTTCAATCCTTTGAATTGAAATTCTACTAAAGGAACACGGGGTTGAGTCCTTGCAGCTATTGATGTAATCCCTAAAAATTTTAAACGTTAATTTATTTTATGTATATTTTGTAAGCAATGCGTTAAATTGAAACTTTAAATTTTAGAATACTAACACCAACTTAGGATTTTCAAATTCAGTGTGTAGATTTTATTGGAAATTTCTCACAACCACTTTTGCTCTTGCAAAATGAAACAATCAAGAAATATTTTTGGTAAGGATATATAAATGGGACTAATGTATGCTGAAATAGCAATAATTTAATTTGGGAGGGCTTGGTTCGTGGGCTAGGCTTGGCCCTAAATATTCAGCCCATGTCTATCTCTGAACCCCACTTTGTGCGTATTTAGCCAGATCTTATGTCGTGAAAATTTGTTAGTTTCTTTTAGTTGATTGCGTATATACTTAAAGAGAATGTATTTGGCAATCATCTAATCTGGAGGTCTTTGCTTAGATCTGAAAATGTTATTGATAATGAACTATAATGAATTTATATGAGAAAAATCTTTGATGATGATGATGATGATGATGATGATGATGATGATGATGATGATGATGATGATGATGATGATGATGCATTATAATAAAGGAATAAAAGATAGGCTTCTCTTCTCTACACCTCTCTAAACTTATGAATTAAAGCATATGATAATTTTTTCAATATTTCTTCTGAGTAATTATTCTTAACAATTGAAATGATACTTACGGATAATTCTAAATTTAAAATTCATTAAAAATTCAAATGCTGTAGGATAAATAGGAACTTCTACATACAGTCATGAGAATAATGTTCGGAATCAATTTCAAGCCAAGAAATAGGGAAAAAAGTACCTGCTAATTATTGAAAACAATTTATCAGATATATGACAAAGTGGAGTTGTGAAATTGAAAAAGAAACATTTGTTATTTTCTACAGTCCACTATTCAATAGTTCCAAGCTTCCCTTTTGCAATGTGTGACACTGGAAAATATAAATTTGTGAAAGTTACGTTTACTGGATTATTCAGGTTTCTGAAATTTTCGGACGTATTAATGTTGTAAATAGCAATGTTTAGAATTTGTCACAGTAGATACTGGCTAAGAAACTTTGAGTTTTATACATTTATACACAAAAATTGAATTTGGCAAAAATTTTAAGAAATGTGGACTTCATGATACCAAGCTGAAAAATAACTATATTCCCACAAGTTGGCACCACTCCAAAAGAGTTAGTCGTCGCAAAAATCTCATAAATTCACAACGTTCCATCAAAAACACAATTGTAAGCTGAAGTCCGGGGAACATTTATGATTTTCGAACTGTAGGAATTATAGAGGCTAATGAGTACCTAACTATATTGAAAAAGTACAAATATGACAAGAGGACAAATTTGCACGTATACCACCATGGACTACATTTAAGCAGCATAGTGCGGTTTATTAACCCCCTATTAAATTCTTTTTAGCAAAAAGTTGACAAAAATTTACTCTTTGCATCTTTTAGGAATGTTTTGATATACATTTTGGCAAAAGTATCCATACAAAAAAAGATTGGTAACCACTACAAATAATTGGTAGCTACTGAATGATAAACAGCCATTTGATTATGGTGTGGCAATTTAACATTAAGTAAAATATATAAGATGATATGTATACAATTTGGCTAAAATTAGTTTACCATTTAAGAATTAAACGAGTTTTTGAAATGATATTCTTTTGCCATTAAAAAATTAACTTAGCCTTATGTTTATATTCACACTTGTTGTTTTGTTTTAAGGTAACAAATAATCGTGAATAAAATATTTTGAATTTTCATTTTAGTTGCATATTATAATTTCTAATAATTAGAAAGTTAATGAAGGATTTTCAATAGCATTTTCAAGATATTTAAGGAAGCATTATGTATATATATATATATATAATTCAAGAAATGTAAAATCCAAGCCAGGTAATTTCTACTTTAATGGCTGAATTACCTTGCATGTTTATTTGAAACATTTTCCTCATTATTTGCAATTATACATATAAGGATATATGGTATATGCAACATATTTATGCCGTGAAATTTCACTATCTTTCCTTGATTTATCCTAACTAGCTGTTAACCTTTTTAAGAATTGTTGCCAAATAATTCATAATTCAAAATTTGCCAAATTATCCAAAAATTTTTAAAGTAAATTTTAAATAATTTGCAAAAAATCCAAAATTTTGCCAACATTTTTGCAAAAAAATTGTGAAACATTTTTTGAGGGTAACCTTAAGTATTGAATTAACTCAATATTTAATTAGTATCAGTCCAGATAAATCCCTCAGTATAGGCTAGATTATATTTTTTTACTAATTTGAATTTAAAACCTAATTTCAAGATGAGTTATGTAAGTGGCCATCATGGTAGACTTGGTAAGATAGTTTTCAACGCAAGAAATCACTATTCTGATTCAATTGTTTTGTATTGATCGATTAATAGATATTGAAAAAAGCAAGTTTTTAGTTTAAAATATGATCCTGATATATGGGCTTTTGATATTGTTTAATCTTCTGATTACTGCACAATTTTTTTTATATTGACAAAATACTTTGTTTGATGTCAATATTTTCAGAGAAGATCATATTGGCATTGAAGTTCACTGGAAGCAATAAACTTAGAAGTAAATATTAAAACTTATTTATATGTTATTAATATGTAGTAAACTATAATCATACTCACCATTGAGTATTTTAAGATTCCCAGCTAATTCCTCAACCACATCAGCATCTGTTTTGCTTGATGAATGGTTAAATGACAAATCAAGGTCACTATTTTTAGTACCAAAACCATTTCCACATGAGCCATAGATTTGAATTGAGCAGTCTTAATTAAAGCATTTGTTTTTGAAAAGATACATTTTCTTGAACTTACCATATGTTTTTTGAAGGTAGTTTTGTATTTCAATAGAGGTGCAGATCCTTTCAATTAGCCCAGTATCTTTTAAAGCGTTTTTTTCTAAAATGATTTTTAATAATCATCACTATAAATCTGGGTTTTGTAAGGGAATTTGTTGGATATTACTTATAGCATTAATATTTTAAAACTAATCTTTTATTTAAATATATTGCATAGAAAAAACTTACTTCTATATTTTCTAATGTATTTTCTAAGACTTTCCGCATTTGTTGTAGAAGTATATCCATTCATGTTATAAATATCCTAAATGAATTCAGTTAGGTTTTTTTCTTCATAAATTTTATTATTACTATATTATGAACTTCAAATCGAGCAAATGAAAATGATCCAAAATACAGCAATGTAATGAATATAGGATTAGTGCATTATACAATATATTTTAACTAGGAATAGATTATACAAAACTCATATACAAATTTTTCCACTTTAATAATGAAATTATCCAAAAATGTTCACATGTTCATATTTTCAAAACTTTTATGAAGCACAAAAAACCAGTTATATTACACAAATATGGATTATAAAAAATAACAGAGAAAATATTTGTTAAGCGTCTAATCAAAGACAAGATGATAATAAACTAATACAAAGCTTACATTCAGAATAAAAATAAGAAGAAATGTTTGCGCCAACAATCACATATCTAATTTAAATTTTAAACATTATGACAGCAATCACTTGCCATTGCTTTAAAGAATGCTGCAGAACAGTACATAATAAAGTATTTGTTTACAAACATTTCTATAGGATTTATTTTTTAAAATTAATCTAATATTCAATAAGAGGTGGCCATGTGCAAACAATTTAGCAGAGAATGAGTGATATCTCAATTAAGCAAAAAAGAACTATTATGAAAGTATAACATATATTGCTATTTGATTGTACAGATGGACCAGAATATAGCAAGTTCCTCCATATACTAGTGTGAATTTTTCAGCAATTATTTAATACCACTTTACAGGAAATTCTGACCAAGGGACATATTAGTTGTGACGAATTTTTTTGATTTAGCCAATTGAAATCAATTTTGAAGACCTGATAGGGGGTATTCCACCATTTCTCCATTTGTGTACGCCACAGCCAATTATATACAATAATGTGGAATCTTCTACATTCATTAAAAATAATAACTGATATTCCACAATTTAAAGCAAACTTATCTAGATTTTTCCAAGATACATATAAGCCATTGTAATTAAAGTTTTTAAAATAAAGAAATTTGCCATTTTGATATTGCAATGATGACGTTGTCTTTGCATAATTTTTATATGGACATTATTATTTAAAACCCTGCCATCAAAATTAAAACCTATAGAAAATGATAAAAGCAATTAATTATTTACTAATAGTTTAATGAATACTTATAGACTGCCAATTTTTACTGAAAATTATTTTTAATTTTTAAATTAAAATATTTAAGAAAATGTATAAAAAATAAATATTTGTCACTTTAAAGTGCTACTTTGTAAAAAGGTCAATACCTTTATTTTAAAAAAAGCTAAAATATGGTTGTCTATAAATTTCTAAAGCCAATTATATTGCAAAGATAATTTTAAGATAAAAAAGTTTTGAAAGAATAATATTTAAGATTATTTAGTCAAGCTAAATTTCAATCAAAATAATTATTGATTTTAAATTTAACTATGTTATTTTTTTATTTAATTGATCATTACAATTGAAGTATGATATTTTTGAACAAACAAACTGCCAACAATTTTGACAATGTACATATAATAAAGCTCCTATTGTATTATTAATCTTCTGTGCAAAATGTGCATTGTGTGTGTAATTGCTGTTCACAGTGAGAAGTGCAATATAGTATTTTGAAATATGAAAGAATACATTTTTTGCTACTTTCTTTAGTATATTTTTAAGAACAATACATTTCTTACTATAATAACTAGGGAAATGCATATGAAGCTATCTAGATTACCACAGAAAGTAACAGAATTTTCTCAGGAAGTTCACTTAGGTATTGTTTATCATAAATAGTAATGTAATTGAAGAGCTTGGTTCTAAATGTTCTTAAGTCACATTTTTGATCAATCGGAGTTAAGACGAAAAATCCGTTTTTATCTCTATTTAGAAGAAAACGGATTAATAAATTTTGCTAGAAAATGTTGCTAAGTCACCATTTGACAAACATGCAGACGGTGCTCTGTTACAGTTTTTTGTTCTAAATGTTCTTAAGTCCACCATTTTGGGACAAAAAGTTCTCAAGTCACTTGAGTACAAGACTGTCTGAATTATTTTCCCATGAATAAAGATGAAGACAAGCACAGAACAAACAAACTAGGTCTGAAATTAGAATTAAGCTGTTAAGTAGCCTAGCCTAGCTTTTGCATATCTGACATTACAGTCAGAAAGCTAGTGAATTGGTAGCCTAACTTGTTAGTGGCATTTTACTGTTAATAGCCATGAAGTGGAAGGTACTGGTAGCCTATCTGAGATAGCCTACTGATACCGTAGTTTGTAACCTAAAATAAAATAAACCTAGCCCATTACTGATATAAGGAGATTGTCTAATTTTAGGTACCGGTATAAATTAATTTCAAATTAATTAACTATGTACCTACTAGGCTAATGTAACAGCTTTTTTACAATTTTCTTTGAACTAAAGTGCTAACATGTTGAATTGTTTGCACTTAAAACTGTGACCACTGATATGATACAAAGTGATATCGGTAGGCCTATGTTACCAGGTTAGCTAAAGTACAGACTATCTGAATGCAGAATGCCTACCGATATTTTCAAACTAAGAAAGTTTTATGAGTGTTGGGTCTAAATTTGTCAACTTGTGCATTAACATAACACAACACAAAAATATGCTGTTACAAATTTTCTGGATTTGATGCTTCTTGGCCATTTTGACAAGCAGTAACTAGCAGTGGTTGCTGCTCTACTCAGTAGGCTACTCTTTGGCAAGAGATTAGTATAATGCTAAACAATAATAGTAATATTTGACATCATGTAGCAGCCTGTTACCCAGTACCTTTTGCATGTACAATCTGCTGACTTATTTAACATTGTCTGATAAACATACCCTAAATCTTGAGAGCAAGGTCAACAATGAACTCGTAAATATTGAACATTGACTAACTCGAAACAAATTGTCACTTAATTGTCACAAAACAAAAACCGATACCTTTTGGCCTACCTACAGTGCATGGTTCATACCAGACTAGAAGAGATTGAAGTTTTTTATCCTTTGCCGGGTCATAGTAGGCTGCCATGCGACCGAGACTTTGCTCGCATAGAAAAGAAGAGACGACGAAAAGATAGGGTAATAAAACCTTCGGAATGGGTGCGTTTAGTAAAAGAAACTGATATTTCAAATCCATTCCAAACAGCGTATGTGGAGCATCCTCTAACTGACGACATGACTCACGATGGAACTCCAGTCGTGAAAGTACAAGATTTCAAAAGAGGCTTTGACCAGTATTTGCGACCACCGAGTGGGATCGCAACCTTAAGAGGCTTAAAGTTTAGAAGAGGTTGCAATCCAAGAGGCCGCTTCTCTATGACTGGGGATTGCTCAACAGAGTTAACTTTGCTTAAACGTGGAAAAAACTAAGAGAACTCTTGCATGCTTTCAAGCACTTGATGCCAGCATACTTAACTTTCCTTCACATCAAAAAAGCAAAATTTGATGACATCCTGGCTCTCTTAGCTCATGTCACTGTGCCCGAAGGGGTCACTTTTTATGACACAATAGCTACCGTAGCAGATGAGCAGCAAATTGATGAAGATGATGAGGAGATAGAATGAATATTATGTGTATTGACAATAATCGTCAGACTATTAACTATATTGTGTAATATTATTTGCGGCAACCGGTTTTAAACCTTGTCCTAAACTTGTTTTCGTTTCAATATTACTTTCCTTTGCTGATATGCCGGTGCCTGCAGAAATCATATTTGGTTTACGTTAGTATAGGAAATCAGAAAACTTTTTAGCTGCCAGAAAATAGCTTTTTACCGCACTGATGCCAGTAATTTAGATGAACTTTAAATACTTCAGTGAGTTTTGATCTCGTGATTTTCAAGTGTTCTATTCACAGTGTCTAGTATTTTTTCAACTACTTACAAAATAAGAAAAGGTAACAACAGGAGTACGGGAAGCGAATGATTATACCTTGCAAATTTTGATGACACTAATAGTTATGTATTAGACTATAACAATATTGTGTAATATTATTTGCTGTATACTGTTTTATATCTTGTGCTGAACTTGTTTTCGTTTCAATATTACTTTCCTTTGCTGATATGCCGGTGCCTGCAGAAATCATATTTGGTTTACGTTAGTATAGGAAATCAGAAAACTTTTTAGCTGCCAGAAAATAGCTTTTTACCGCACTGATGCCAGTAATTTAGATGAACTTTAAATACTTCAGTGAGTTTTGATCTCGTGATTTTCAAGTGTTCTATTCGCAGTGTCTAGTATTTTTTCTC
>CABFPE010000640.1:425829-448716 GCA_900660155.1 Hofstenia miamia | reverse complement strand
TCCAGGGAATGCTCGGTCTTTTATGTGCTACCATCGGCTGCTTTCTGGGGATGGAAGCGTCTTCATTGCATTGCCGACATGTTTCTATGTAATGTTTTATATCATCGGACATTCCAGGCCAAAAATACAATGATTTTGCTATTGAAATCGTTTAATCATATCCACTATGTGCTTCATGTAATTTTTCTTTGATTATATCTGTTAGCTCTGGAGAAATTATAATGCGATAATTTCTCATGAGGACACCATCTACTTGGTGGATTTCTTCCCTTAATTNGCATCTACTTGTAATGTCGTCGTTTTGTTCTTTCGATCAAAATGTTTCAGTACTGGTTGGGTGCAAAGCACTTTTTTTTATATTCTCAATTGCTTTTGTATGTTCAATTTCCCATTTCCACTCATTGTCAGATTTTAGCAGCTGCCGCAAAGAATACTTCATGTCAGATAGGTTTGGCAAAAAGGAACATAAAAAGTTTACCATTCCCAGGAATCTTTGTAATTCTTTCTTTGTTGAAGGAAGTGGCATTTCATTAATTACTTTTGTTTTCTCAGGATCAGCACCGAATCCTTCACGGTTAATGACAAATCCCATATACTTNACCTGATCCGAAAATCCTGTTTGTTTACTGCGCCAACTATATTATCCTGTACAAAGTTAACTTTTAACAATTCATACTGTAATGACGTAGTTAGACCGATTATTGGAGTCACATTTTCTGAACAAATAATGAATTTTACCTTTCTTGTCAAATTGTTTCTTCCCACCGTCACAGGTAATGAACATGACCCTTTTACAGTGATCTGATTTCCACCATAACCAGTTAAACGACAGTTGGCTCTTTGTATCTGTTTATTGTTTACGCCTAAGCCTTTGAGATCTTTATATGAAAGCACATTGCACTGTGCGCCTGAGTCAATTTTCATATGGATTTTTTGTTTGTTAATTATAGCTATTGTTTCAATTGATTTTGGTGGATATTCGTTTATCCTATGAGTCGTCAACATATCACAATCATATGAACTTTCTGCTTCAACTGATGAATTGCTGTATTTGTCTTGAAGGTCGCTTACTTGGTTTACAGCTCGGATGGGTTTCTGTTGTTTAGATTTACAAACTATTGCAAAGTGATTTCTTCTACCACATTTGTTGCAATCACGTCTTACAGCCGGACAATTATTTCTTATATGAGTACGTCCACATTTTCCGCAATTAATGTTTTGAGACATTCGTATTTCAGGAGGTGTTCATTTCTGTCTTTTTCCAATAAATCTTCTCTGTCTAATGAAGTCGATTTCGTCTGTTTCATNAGTTTGTCTTTTAACTTGTCTAGTAATGATAGAGGTACACGTCTAGGTGCGTGAATGACTGGCTTTGCATCTGGTTTTAACTGTATATCATATTCGCATATGTATTCACATTGTCTTGAAAATACGTTTTTAAATTCGTCATACAACTTCTTCAATGTTAACATTCCGGAGAGGTGAGTGTGTTCTTTGCTATTTACATCTTTCCGGACCTGATCCGAAAACCCTGTTTGTTTACTGCGCCAACTATATTATCCTGTACAAAGTTAACTTTTAACAATTCATACTGTAATGACGTAGATAGACCGATTATTGGAGTCACATTTTCTGAACAAATAATGAATTTTACCTTTCTTGTCATATTGTTTCTTCCCATCGTCACAGGTAATGAACATGACCCTTTTACAGTGATCTGATTTCCACCATAACCAGTTAAACGACAGTTGGCTCTTTGTATCTGTTTATTGTTTACACCTAAGCCTTTGAGATCTTTATATGAAAGCACATTGCACTGTGCGCCTGAGTCAATTTTCATATGGATTCTTCGTTTGTTAATTATAGCTATTGTTTCAATTGATTTTGGTGGATATTCGTTAATCCTATGAGTCGTCAACATTTCACAATCATATGAACTTTCTGCTTCATCTGATGAATTGCTGTATTTGTCTTGAAGGTCGCTTACTTGGTTTACAGCTCGAATGGGTCTCTGTGGTTTAGATTTACAAACTATTGCAAAGTGATTTCTTCTACCACATTTGTTGCAATCACGTCCTACAGCCGGACAATTATTTCTTATATGAGTACGTCCACATTTTCCGCAATTAATGTTTTGAGACATTCGCATTTCTGGAGGTGTCCATTTCTGTCTTTTCCCAATAAATCTTGTCTGTCTAATGAAGTCGATTTCGTCTGTTTCATGTTTAACATTTGCAACGTTATCTTGTAGATCGGGGGAAATTGACAAAATTTGAGCAGCAGTTTCTTCTGCACACTTGCAAATCTCAATGGCCTTCTGCAAATCTAAATTTGGTTCCCTTAATAGTCTTTGTTGGAGATTTCCATCGGGTAATGTGATGATAATTTGGTCGCGTAGTAGAGACTCAGTAAGATTCTGAAAATTGCAATTTCAAGCAAGACTGCGGAGCTTATGGACGAATGCGTCGATGCTTTCTTGTCCTTTTTTTAGTGAAAAGAATTTGAATCTCTCAAAAGTTTCGTTCTTTGTCCGGATGAAATATTTCTCAAACATTTTAATTACTACGTTGAAGTTGGTTTTGTCTTCACCAGGAGCCCATAAAAAAATTGTCAAAGATGTCGTTACAAAGGGGACCAATTGTTCGTAAAATTAGCCCAACCTTTACAGAGTGCGATTTCGTGTCCAGTTCTGTCGCNTCCGGAGAGGTGAGTGTGTTCTTTGCTATTTACATCTTTCCGGACCTGATCCGAAAATCCTGTTTGCTTACTGCGCCAACTATATTATCCAGTACAAAGTTAACTTTTAACAATTCATACTGTAATGACGTAGATAGACCGATTATTGGAGTCACATTTTCTGAACAAATAATGAATTTTACCTTTCTTGTCANGTTGGTTTTGTCTTCACCAGGAGCCCATAAAAAAATTGTCAAAGATGTCGTTACAAAGGGGACCAATTGTTCGTAAAATTAGCCCAACCTTTACAGAGTGCGATTTCGTGTCCAGTTCTGTCGCCTGTAGAAAGAGTTGAAAATCGCGATGCCAACGTATCCACTCATCCGCCATATTCGATGCATCAAGAATTAAAGGGTTTGGTTTAAGAAATTCATACTCTGTCACCATGTTGGTTCAAGGCAGACGCTAGTAATTAAAAGTAGATTAAAATCTATTGTGTAACTTCATTACAATTATATATATAAATGCACCGACAGGTTTTCATGGTAAACCTGAGAACGTAGCATGGCATGCGACCGTGTGATAATATGGTAACAACCAATCACCAACAAATGTATCATTTGGATATGGTAATTTCATGAATTTCGAAGTTAACCTGTCACTTTTATGGAAAATTACATTTGTTATTATTTTTAGTCCAACATTAGAAACAAGGCTTGGTCAGAATATTATTTTATATGGTTGGCTTAACTAACAACAATTAGTTGAGAGGGTTGCGCCTCTCCCGCTTTAACCAACCAAGGCTACTAATGGTGGTAACTAAGAGAGTACCTGCTGCCTGCTAAGAGATCTGGAGAAAAATACTGGAGCTGTTTTTACTAAAATGCAAAGCATTCTAGCCACCAGGAAGCCAAAGCTCCATAAAATAAAAAAAATGTCGGATCATAACTACTTGTGACACAGAAAAGCTAGTTTCCTCTCCGTATGACTACCCTATAAGACGAACCCTAACTGGTGCCAGTAGTAGTTTTGCTAACAGACAGGCTTCTTGATCATAACTCCCCCATATGTAAAAAGTACATATTGTGGCATCTTCTGTACCCTGGTTTTAAAGTCTGATGTAGGTTCGCGACTCTGCACACCGACGCGCCCACTGAGTGTTAGCATTACCCAGGAACNTCACCAGGAGCCCATAAAAAAATTGTCAAAGATGTCGTTACAAAGGGGACCAATTGTTCGTAAAATTAGCCCAACCTTTACAGAGTGCGATTTCGTGTCCAGTTCTGTCGCCTGTAGAAAGAGTTGAAAATCGCGATGCCAACGTATCCACTCATCCGCCATATTCGATGCATCAAGAATTAAAGGGTTTGGTTTAAGAAATTCATACTCTGTCACCATGTTGGTTCAAGGCAGACGCTAGTAATTAAAAGTAGATTAAAATCTATTGTGTAACTTCATTACAATTATATATATAAATGCACCGACAGGTTTTCATGGTAAACCTGAGAACGTAGCATGGCATGCGACCGTGTGATAATATGGTAACAACCAATCACCAACAAATGTATCATTTGGATATGGTAATTTCATGAATTTCGAAGTTAACCTGTCACTTTTATGGAAAATTACATTTGTTATTATTTTTAGTCCAACATTAGAAACAAGGCTTGGTCAGAATATTATTTTATATGGTTGGCTTAACTAACAACAATTAGTTGAGAGGGTTGCGCCTCTCCCGCTTTAACCAACCAAGGCTACTAATGGTGGTAACTAAGAGAGTACCTGCTGCCTGCTAAGAGATCTGGAGAAAAATACTGGAGCTGTTTTTACTAAAATGCAAAGCATTCTAGCCACCAGGAAGCCAAAGCTCCATAAAATAAAAAAAATGTCGGATCATAACTACTTGTGACACAGAAAAGCTAGTTTCCTCTCCGTATGACTACCCTATAAGACGAACCCTAACTGGTGCCAGTAGTAGTTTTGCTAACAGACAGGCTTCTTGATCATAACTCCCCCATATGTAAAAAGTACATATTGTGGCATCTTCTGTACCCTGGTTTTAAAGTCTGATGTAGGTTCGCGACTCTGCACACCGACGCGCCCACTGAGTGTTAGCATTACCCAGGAACCACCGCGAAGAGGTACTTTTAGGGACGATTTAGGCATTGCCCTTGCGGTTACCATTTGCTTTGTACTATTTGACACTATTGGTGCAGCTGTTATTTTATCAGCAGAATATTTGTTTATACACGATGTTGCAAAAATAAAGAATATTTCTTCTTTTTCTTGTACAATTGCAAGTTTTCTGGGGCCAATGTTTGGTCTAAATTTTATTGATGGTTAGAGCTTCCTTGAGATTCTACCTTAGCGCACCGTAGTCGAATCAAGAGAATTCAGGTTAGTGCTTAGGATAATATATTTGCCTAACTCTGGTAACTTCAAGATTCTTATCACTAGGGCAAGTATTTCGTCTATAAAGCTAATTTTATAAGAGCAGCGCACATTTTCCCTGAACTATGCAAAAATTGCACAATGTCATGAAAAAGAAATTGTTGACCGTTTCAACGATGATAATAGCGTTATTGTCAGAATAGCTAAGGATAGAATTTTTTGTAAGAAACCGTTTTTTCTATTAAATTCAATGTACACTAAAATTTTCGCATGTTCAGAATAAAGTAAAAAAAGCCAAATTTTTTCAAATTTTGCATCAATTTTTGTACAGTTTTTAGGTCAATAACGACTTGCCTTACTTATCACTTATAAAACCTGCATGGTTCTTAAAAAATATTTCCTAAAACCAAATAATATATATTCTGTGGAACCTATTGAAAAGTGTAATAGTTCTTAAATATTTGTTGATATTGCATATTTATGTATCTATGAATGAGTGAAATATATCCTGAATAAATATAATTGTGGAAGTACTCTGTATAAAGAAGTGAAACATGATTTTTTTACCTTTATCTCTGAAATCAAATTGGAATCAAATGTGCAATGTAGTTGAAACAGATATTGTTTAAAAATTGTTAAAAGCTTCAAATCCAATACAAACATAATACATACAAATATACACGTATTTTCGGAAAACTAGCAACAAAAGCAATGCCATTGATAAAAACATTGACGTAGGTAAGCATACTAGTTGCATGGTTTGTGTGATTGGCTGGGTATGACCAGACATGCTAAGCGTCCGCCAAAATGTTTCAAGAAACAATAAAATTAAAATTGTAAATTGGGTTAGGGAAAATCCGAGAAAAGAAAATAGACTTTGCTGTTCCATTCCCAGTTCTGGGCACGCTCCTGGTTCATCTAAATAGAAATACAAGTAAATGAAAAAGTTGCCCATAAAGAGCACACATTTATTAACTATGTATGCAATTCTCACTCGAAGGCTACAGCCAAAATAAAAATTACCTAGATATACATGTAGCTATTTCAAAGTCAACACATGCAGTGTAAGCTGATTGCTTCAATTATGCCGCTCCTATATTCGAATTTTGACGACAGTATCTAGCATAGGTTATTGTATTATTTATGTAATATAAAAACAAGATGGGAACTAGAAGTGATGCTGAAGTGCAAAACTGCAGAAACAATCTAAATTAAAAGAAGTTACAGTGAGTTTTACGATTACATACTGTAAGCATTGTTCTAATCATGATTATGTTGATCTGGTAACATGTAGAACAAAGGATGATGTAACAGTCATTAATTAAATTATTAAATGTCTGCGAGCTTCTACTATCAAAGGTTTGAATATCCATTTAATAATTTGGCTGCCTAGAATTTGCTGCAGTATTATTTGATCTGATATATCCCAAAGTCAAACATAAGGGGGGGGGGTGCTTTTATACCTTGGGTTTCGGTCTATGTTTCAGAATGTGAAGGGGTGGAGAATTTATTACTGTCAAAAACTGGTCAGAAATTTCAAGACTCTGCTTGACAATTGAGCTTCAGTGAATGCCTTAGAACTTATAAATAATATAAGTTGAAAAACATAATTTTTAAGTTTTGCAAATTACATTAGTTGTTAAACTTTTCGAAAGCTCGATTTTAGGCTTGTTATTTTCAGCCTGATGTATTAAGTTATAAATTACATACTAAGATGGATCTAATAAACTACAAAATTGAAAAAGTGTTTTTGGCAACAATCATATAAATGGGAAATTGGCGTTGATATAAGTAGGTGGTCCGAATTTGGTATTGGTGTTATTGGGCTCGAATTATTTGCCAATGTCCATTTCTGAGTGAACAAAAAAACCCCATTGGTCAAGGAGTGAAGATATCCACCGATCGTCATTACAATTTGGCTGTGAAATTTACATCAATAATTTTTTGTATTTAATTGATTTGGACCTGAACCTTTGCCTCAAGGAATTCCATAGGGTTTGGACCATTTTAGCTCTGACAGAAATAGAGATTCAAAATGTGTGCTCATTTACAAAACTGGTGGCTTCTAGCATGAAAATCCATAAAATATCTAATCTACAGAAAAATGTTCTTAGAATATGCCTTTGTATGAACCTTTAACATTTTCTAATATACCCGAAATTGTGCATGAATTGGTTCTATATATTGATGTTTAATTAAATTTGGTTAAGATTTGCAATATGTGCATGGAACTGTTGGCTATTACAAGCAGCGATTGTCAAAAATACATTTTATTTAAATATATTGCAATTAAATAAATACGCTGTATTTATTTTTATTTTTAGGAAATAAAATACTTATTTTTTGTAAAATACATCCAGAAATATTTTGTATACTGATTTTACCGTCTTTTAAAATTTCTTGGCGCATAACCATTGCTTGAAAAAAAATTCTGGGACGCCAAGACTATCAATAGTGTTGTTTTACACGAGGCACCAAAAAATTTATCTTTTCAATACTTTTTAATACAACAAATATATTTGTTCTTCAAGATTTAAAATAAAACATATTTATTTTATTGAAAAATATTATTTAAATACCTACGATATTGACTATCACTGATTACAAGAGCTATTTGAGATAATTCCAAGCCGAAAAGATTAATATTAAGTTGCGAATTTCTATTAACGAGGACTTTGGAATTAATATAACTTACATTAATATTTAATGTATTTAAGAGATAATATCAGCGTATCGCTGTAGAAGCGTGTAAATAAGCTTCGGGGATATGTCTGATTTGACACGTAGACTTAGGAAATTTGTTGCAAGATCTTGACACCAGTAGCAAGGCATGAACTGCTGGTGTTGTTTACAATCTAGTTGATTAAGCATAACTTAGTATGATAAGAATTATACACATAAAACGACAGAAAAATGTTATGAAATTATATTTGTTATACAAACATAACTAAAGTTTTATTTAATTCTTTGCTAAGACTAGAACAAAATGCTATTTTTTTGACGTCAGCAGCATTGACGTGCAATAGGATATTAATTTCGTTGGTCGAAATATTTCTTCGCTTTTAATTAATAGTTTACCATTTTGTTGATTAAATATGGATTGCGTGCAACCTAATAAATGATTTAGCAAATATTCATTTCGGATATTTTCAAAAAGTGTTACAAAGTAGGGTTCCGCAAGGCCGTCTAGTCACATATTACTGAGACGAAAAAACTCGATAGGACTAGTACCAGTATTGGACTTGTTTTAAAGTTTTTGATGATGGGAAAGAATTAAAAATCGCTCACTTTTTGCTCACTCAGTTTTAGGATTGTTAACAACAGAGATAAAATCAAAGATAATGTGTAGTGATGCTCCCAGCATAATTACAAGTTGGCAAAATAAACTAGATCCTGAACACTTAAATGATCTTTTGAATTTGCGGCAGTAATTATAGTTTTGTAAATGGCTACAATGTTTTCCTTAATTTTCAGTCAAGTTACTAATTATCAATAGAATTTTAAGCTATGGGACCAGAAAATTTAATGGGACAAAACTATGACTGAATACAATGGGCCTAATTGCGACGGGGACAAAGAAAATCCTGGTTCTGCAGAATATTTGAATACAAAAAAGAAACACAAATAATCATAATCCAGGGCGATTTATAGTTTGCAAAATACGGTAAATAGAAGTGAAAAGAGATTAGAGTTGGTCAAAAAGCGACACAAACCAATCCAAACTTGAGGAATAACATTTGAACTATATCCACAGTTCACCAAAGCAAAGTTTTATGTTACACACGTTTAAAAGATGTTCTAACTAAGGGTCTCGATAAAGTTTTGATAAATTTTAAGTTTGCTACAATATTAATACAAGGCACACATTTCTAACATTGATTATAGACCTGCACGTGCAGTAGGTAACAAAAATCAAATAGATAATAATGTGACAATCTATTTCTCCCTAGAAAATACAAAGTAACATTGCATTAATCGCTACTGATGGCACTAATTTTGGATTGAAGGGGTTTCAAAATTTTGCATTAGTTAAGTAAATACCACTGCTGGGTCAAAACCATTCAAAACTCAGAGGACCAAAACCATATGCCTACTGCTAAGTCGACTTATGAAAGCTAGGAAACTTGTGTGGATTTCAACCTCAAATAAAGAAATACATTCCGATATGACACGGCGAAAGAATGACAATACAACAACAATAACCATAAATTTAAAAAGCAAAACTGTTCAATCCATAACCCATTAACTGAATAACCAACTCACATTTTTCACATACCCTCCAGGCCTTGCCTTTGCTATCCCCACCAGCTGGAAATTAGTGTAGAGTATTTTAAAAAGATCATTTGTAATGATTATGTAAAAGGAATAAATAATGCACGACCATTTCAGTAATAAATTATTTTAAAGTAAGCCCTAAACTTCAATCCTTATGGCATGATAGATTTATCGTTGTAGTCTTACAAAAAATCGTATGTCTAATACATATACCTGGGGGAGTTAATCTCTCTTCGCTGTGTTCCGAACCGCCATTGTTAGACTGTCGATAGGGCAACGCCTGTACTCGTATAGCACTCACGGAGTCTTCTCTAAGTGGATAAGGAGAATTCCAAGAAACGAATTTCAAAGCAGGATTATCATGTGCGAATTTCGGGGTGAAAAATTTATAGTCCAGGATCATGACTAGTAATCCCGCAGAATAGATGAGCACAGCGACTGCAAGTTGCAAATAATGACATTTTGAGATAACGTTGCTTACACCATACACACTGATCAACTGCCACAACAATATTACTGCTCCTGCATGCAGAAACATTAACGTAACAAGAGTAATCCAAAAGTCACGGGTTGATGTACTATTTGACCAGCAACCAGAAATCTAAATTAAATTTTTATGGTTTAATCAGCGGACTCTTTAACTTCAAATAACTACTGTAATAATCAACCAAAAATTCTCGGCTTTACGCAATATTTCGCACACTTTCTTCATATTTTTACACACTAAAATGCCTGAAGTGGTAGTAAAGTGGCAGGGCTCAGTTGTGAACTCAAGATCATTGGCATGATCTTTAAAAAATATCTATATGATTTGTTCGAAGCACTTTCTATTCGAGAAATTGTAGAAAATCAAGAAATCACAAAGTACATGAACAACTACAAATGATTTTTAAGAAAAATAGTTGAAAATGCTGAGCGAGAATTAAAACAAAATATTCAATAAAGTTTCTTTAAGAGGTATTCATATACATTAGCCTTTGCGAAATTATAGGTATTTAAGAATTCCAGTTTTTATCAATTGCTTAAACCAATTTTTCTGCTATTCTCAATGCGCTTATTCATATTCTATGATAAAGAGTGTAATACGTAAGAGATATAAGAAGATTGGTACTAGGGATTGGGTCCAGATACTTTATAATTCCGGATAATTTGACTGCCGGATACCAGATAATTTAATATTATTATTATATAACTTTAATATATTGTTCAATTATTACTGAAGAACAACCTCATTTCTCAATTAATATCGGCCTCTTGTGTATGAAAATAATTTTTAGCATTATTAAGTCTCCGAAGTGAACGAATATTCAACATACATGGAAATGTTTTGTTAAATCTACGAAATAGACTACATTCTGATACGTCAGAAAAACTTGACATTTTGCGTTTCATGGAAAAACATATTGTTTTTCCCTCGAAAATTCCATTTTTAATATTAAGTTTTATCTCAGAATTTAACGATTATATTGCACATATGTTATCCGGTATACAAGTTACATCCCTACTTGGTACTCGGATCAAGACATTTCAAACTTAAGATCAAGAAATCAATTCATTGTGCTAACTTAATATGAAGTATAAATGTATAGTAAATATTTTATCAAAAACTTCAATTGTACTTTCGCCAATTAACACCCAACAGAGGCCTCATCTGAAACCTGTTGGGAGCACTTTCAGATCATTCGATTCCCAATCTGTAACTGCCTGTAAGCAACTAATACGAACACATTTTAGTTGCGCATAAAATTGTATTTTAAATAAATTCGAAAAAACTTTTCCAAAATATTGTCATCTCACTAAAATGAAGATTTATAGCTACATTTTGCTTAAAGTTTTAGACTAATTTTAATACAAAGACTTGAATAGAATGTCTTGATTCAATTAGGTCACGCGCTATGCATTTGGTACACATTAATAATTATGAAATCAGTCGATTTTTCTAGATATTAACTTACTTGGATGTTTTGAAGATTCTCAACCAAAGTAAAATAATTTCTTAAATGCATCTGAAGTCACACGAATTCATATTAAATGCATGGCATGGGCCTATCAAGCCCAGACCTTGATGAATTTTGGTAATATGATCACAGTTTAGCACCAAATCCACAACTTTGAATCTACAGAAATTTAAGAATTTATTATAATATTTATAGTAGGCTGAATATTGTGGGAATGAATGCCATAGTCATGTACACTGATGATGACTTTCCTCAATAGAAGTGCAAATATTGTAACAAAAAGCTATTATTGGAAACAATACAATTTGATCAAGACATATGTTATTTTAAGAATAAGTCAATGCTTTATTAAATACACTGTTGATAGTTAAATGCAATTTAAAATTTGCTAACACCTAATTTTGTTGATCTTATTAATACAGAATGAACCCAAACTAGGAATCAAAAAATTTATTGCAAAAGATATTCTGTATCTCGTTTTGTGAAAATCAAGTTTGGATTTAAATAACAAAACTGTTGGTTTTACATTTTAAAAAGTCTTTGGAGAACTACTTTGTTTGTAAATTTTTTACCTATAAAAATCAAATTAAGAGAATCGGACCTATTAGGTCCATGCTATGCAATAATGTGATTTTGCATGCCATGCATTTAAGGGTTAAGTTACTTGGATGTTTTGGAAGATTCTCAACCAAAGTAAAATAATTTCTTAAATGCATCTGAAAGCCAAAAGAATTCATATTAAATTAGTTTATTCCATATTACCAACATCGTTTAGCCATAATCTGAATCAGAGAGGGACATGGGCCAGTGACTTATGGGTCAATGGGTCAGGTATGTCACGATTTTAGGATGGGTTGTTTGCAGTTATTACTTCTGGACAGCGCAATGACATGCATCCCGAAACAGGTAAGTCTCTCTGCATTGTTATTGAGCAACCTTGTTTAAATACAAGGTTTATTGTTGCATTTTTTCAAGGTCAAATGTAGTTACGAGCTAGGTGTCACATGAAACGATGGGTCAGTTCAGGACTTTAAAAAATTGGGTTGTGAGCCATGATACTAAAGGGTCGCCTGGGTCATGGGACACATCATGTAACCCATGTCCAGCTTTGATCTGGATAGCCTTGTTGTAACATAAAATATATTTCCTTAATAAATCATTCGAATAATCATTCATTATTCTGTAAGAATAGTAACAAATTTAAGTTATAATAATTATCAAATTCGTTTAAAATAAAGTCGATTGACAAATTGACCTATAGACCGCACAAAAGAGTCCAAATATTGACTTCTGACCTGAGCTATGCTTCTAAGTTTTTTCTTTAAATAGATGAATTGATATGGATAAAATGAAAAAGTTTTATATTAAAACTCAAAAGGCAATAATTTAAAAATCATGTGAATATAAATTTGTAGCTACATTTCTTTAATCCGTTGGTTTTCAAATATTTAGTAAATCACCCGACATGGTTTAGGCTTTCACCTCAAACAAACAGGTGTGTGCTTGATGGACTCTCTTACTATCAGAAATAAAGCCCAAAAATGGTTAAATTTTATGCATCTTAAATATATAAATGCAGTTGAGGATTTAAAGTAAATTTTATAAAATTAGTGATAAGTCTATTAAGAGTTAGTAATTTTTATCAATTCCAAACGCGTGCATAGTCCATTATTTCTAAATAAATTTTATAATAGTCACTGAATTACTCTCCTTTATAGAAGATTGCGTTAAATGAAAGAGTGGTTAGAAAATATTTATCTATTTTGATGTCTGCTAAAATCGATTTCGTCACAATTGTACAGCTAATGTATCGAAGGATTAAAGCAAAATTACCTTTGATAGCAAAATAACAGGTCTTGCATTACATCTTCACTGTCTACTCTTTCATACAATAAGAATCAATAAGAATTTATGGATTTTGGACTTTACTATTTATTACCAAACGCTCTTTACGTACATGTGTAATTTCCTTTTATCATTTAAAATTTAATCTAAAATTGAAATTCTCTTATTAAATATATTAGCTTCAACTTTGAGATATGGATATATTTGAGGTCTTGTAGTAGTGTTTTAAAGAGTGTATAACTACTGAACCAAAAATATATAAATTTGATAATATAACCTTGTTGTTTAAGATGCATACATCAAGTAGATTGCCATATAATTCTAGTGCATCTAAGCGTGATCTATGTTCACAATCAAACTATTTTCCACATGTCAATAACATTTAAATGATAATATTCCAAGAATAAAAAATCTTAGAAAACCATAATTCGTTCTTTTGAACATTGCTAATGATAAAAATGACCTCTCTGAAAAGACTACGATGTTCCCATAGCAGAATATTGCCTGACCAAATACATTGTTCTTGAGTATGGGGATAGCTTTGCTTAAAATACATACTTGACATTTCCAAGAAATACCTGCAAGTAGTTGATGTTTAATTGGGATCGGGTGATTTAATTTTGGATAGTTTGTTTCCCCACAGTGGCCAAATTGGAAGTTAAAATTTAAGCAGTAATTAAGTAATTTCTGACTTTACCGGCTACATTATCAGCAGTTGACAGATTCCTTAGTAAAGTGAGGACTAATTTTAAGTAAATTTAGTATGAAACAACAGACCACTGAAAAACTTCTGTTTACTTGATGTATCCAAAAATGATTATTGATGTTGATGATCTTTTAACAACACTTGAAATGCTTGCTTTTTTTGGATATTTGATAATACGCATTTGGAAAAACTTTTAAGTACTTGACACTACTTTATATCTGATAAATAGATACTTGTAAATACACCAAAAGTTCATTTAACTAGCTATTAATTCAAACACCGTATAATCTTCTAAATAAAATGGAAATAGTCCTGACTAAGGAATGTAAAAATACTTTCTAAGCGAAGACTGTTAATCTGATTTAAAGTTCTACATTATGCATTGGTCCTACATTTTTTGTTGTAATTAAATTAAAAACTTCTATTTGTCTAATTTATACTTAATAATAAATTAATGAAATCAAACACTTAATGCTTCTAATGGTGTACCAAATATTTACAGCTTATGTAAAGTTGAAACTTTAAAAGTTATTTCTGTTTGGCTCAGCGGCTGCATTATATTATTCTGAATTATCGAATTATTTACAAATGGCGATAATATCCAATCAAGTAAATGGAGGAATCCCTGATCCGAATGAATGACGGTAAACACAATCATAAACAAAGTCCTATCTTTAAAATCATTGCGGTTTGATTGGCATTTATCTACAATATTCACGATTACCACGATATGAACATGATAAAATTAACAGTGAGAGATCACCCAAGCTTAGCGAAATACATAATATCACGATTAAATATATATCAGTCTGCACTTAGCAATATTCTAAACACATTTACGGAATTTTAAATTATTTATAATATGGACACAGGTTTTTTCACAAATCGAGGGGCTATAGAAATTGCATTCATTATATATATATATATATATATATAGAAGCAGAAGCCATCCCCTGTTTAGTAATTTGACAGCGTTTCCATAATTAAGCTTCCTATATCGTGTTTTAATAAATATGGTTAAGTAGACTTTTGTTTTTCACACTGCTGATATATTTTGCCACTTTTTATGTTAATATTTAACTTAATCTAATGAATTATTATTAGGAATTTTGTGAATGTATAAAATAAGTAGCCTAAAAACTTTTACAAATTTGTTAAAAGAAGAAAAGCAATTAGTTTGAATGAACTGCATTTCTAACTTAAAATAGTTGACAATTTAGCCTTAACGAGGAAAATGAAATTTAATATTTACGCCATCTGTATTTAATTTCAAATATATAAAATAGTAATCGCAAACGTGTCTCAATGTTTATTTATTCATATATTTATATTATTAATATTTTGCGCTAAAGGCGCGTCAACCGAGGATCTTTTGATGTATGTATAAATCAAAAACCATCAATTAAAATGATGCTCATTTAGACGCAATGCCATTAAATATGGCTTTTTGCAATTAGAAGCATTTCACCTATTCTATAACACATTTTTTCAGCTGTCTGCACTTTATATTTAAATAATTTGCAAACTCAATTTAACCATAAAAAATGTTTATCATATTAAGAAAATATACGAAATATTTTTTAATAAGTGACACATTTTTCAATTATATACAGTATATATATATATATATATATATATATATAANAATATATATATATATATATATATATATATATAGATTTTCTAAGAAACTTCACATACTTCTAGCAGGAATGCAATGACAATAGCTGAAGATATGTAAACATCTAATCCTGAAAAATATTCTAAAATCAAGAGAAGAATCAGTGATGAACAGCCCTGAACGGCGTCACAGGCAACTAAGCTTCCCCAGACAGTGTAGATTGTAAAGAATACCACGTGGAACTTTAATTTTGCACTATAAAGACGACTTGAGCATGTCTCAATTTTGAAGCCACATAGTTCTTTTAGTACCATTAGGTTTGCAAAAACACCGAATATCCCAACGACAATACAGAAGTAAACAAATTGCTCTAAACAATAAATTATCGAAGCATAAATTCAAATAAACCAAATTGAAACCTAAGTATTCTCGCATTTAGATTATATTATTTTGCATAGTCTAAATGTATTTTACAATAAATTAGTCCATTGTGAACTACAAAAGCTTATTTAAATAAATAAAACTTGCTACAAGTTGGCCAACGTAGTTCATTCTTCCAAATTGTATAATTTCTTTTGATCATGATTCAGGATGAAATTTAAGCAGATTACATTAGACTGCATCAAAAGAACTTAATAATAAATACTTTCTTCAAACAAAACTAGATCACTAATCATAACTCTTCTTATTTATTTGTAGAAAGCCAGGCAATAATTCCAAATTTTATTAACGAACGATTTGAACAGGCTTGTTACTGTGTGTCAAGCATTCTACCGCAGCAATCCACAAGACACAGAGTAATTTTTGGTGGTTCAATTCCGTAAGAATTGGTAATTACTATGTTGATTACATTAGGAACTACTAATAACCAATCATTTAGCATTAACTATTCAATAATTGAGAATTATTGGAACTAATAAATGATGATCGGAAAAAAGTAACTAAAATTAAAAGTCTACTGTCAATGAATGAATATAATTAAAACACTTTCTTACTAAGCATCTGCAGAACTGTAACTTAGCTCAATTAGCATTCAACATACGCTTCTTCTGCAGCAAAACACTTCGTCCAATGATATTTCCAATTTTCTAAGCACGTCATGTACTTTTCTTCGGAATGGCTTTCAATTCTTGCTTCTCTTGCGGCATGTCATTTTAACTTTCAAAACGAACACATTTCTTGAGATTAGGAAATAGCCAGATGTCTGCTGCACTGCACTAAATCCGCACTTGCGCGGCAACAAATTAATTGCATCATGTTGATAGACTTCCGGCACGATCGTCAAGCTCAACTCAATTGCGACCAACTTAAATCGATTGAAACAGTCTTAATGTCTGTATCAATTATGACATTCTCAAAAGAGACCTTTGAATTTTGCGAATGTAAACTTAATGCTCCAAAAATTCGGAAAACTTTCCATTTCAAATATTACTTTGCAGACATTCTTTAATGTCCTGCATATAATTTTAACCATAGTATAGAATTAAATTGATGTGGCGAGGCGAGAGGTTGGTGTGGAATGTGGGGCTCCCCACCACGTGAAACAAGCCTACCTAAGGCAATAAGCATTAAAATATTCGAATCACTCGGTTGATATAAATATACTTAAATCATATTTCTGGGTTAACATGTTAGAGTAATAAGTGAAATTTTCGAAATCAAAAATGAAGTATTCATTGTTTGTCGTAACAACTTGTTAAGCATATTAATGATTCAAACGATTCTTTTACTACATATATTGCTTTGCTATTATTCATCTTTTAAAATAAATTTAGCAATTAGAGTAGAAACCAAAATCTATTATATGACATTTACTTTGTGAAGAAAGGCAAAGGAAATGTAAACGGTTCAAACTCCATAACGTCTGAGATGGAAAAATGCCTTCAGTACGTTTGTTGAGTTTTAGAATTGATTACATTAAAAATCCCATATTTAAGTATATAGCTCTTGAAATCACACTCCTTGTAAAAATCAAATAATACTACTTTTAAAATAAGAATTGCACACAAAATATAGCACACAACAACAGAGACACAATTTTACCAACAGCGATGATTGCGTGATTTCTGACGTGTATTTAGACATTTCCAACAATCTGTTAAGACTAAGTCTGAAATCACGTTTAACAATATTACTAAAATTCAGTCGGCTTCTCCTATTACTCTTCTCTAAAGAATGTTAAAAGGGATTCCATTGCGCATTTTCTTGACATGAAATAAAACTAATGTTCTAAACATGAAAAAACTGTTTTATTTTTGAGAAAAGTCGAATGGTATTAACAGATGTTATAATAATAATAATTACTTTTAGTGTATTGTAAGACAATACTATTAAATACCTAATCCCAGGAAATTAAAGATGGTGATAAACAATATTAAACATCCATCAATATATTCGAAAGATTTACGAATACATAAAAAGTAGCCTTTGCAAGTTTTGGATTCTTAAATTATTACTTGGTCATTATAGCAAACTATTGTCATATCCGATATGTCGTGCCTATCAGGGTAGGGATTTTATTGCGCCAAAAATAGGTCAAAATTGCGTCAAAAAATGATTAAAAATGTGTCAAAAATTGCGCGAAATGTTCTCAAAACTAATTAAAAACAAGAGTTTAAGGACAATTGTATTTAACATGTTTGTATAGTTATTCAATAAACCAGTCATAGTTTGGAGTTCCAAGCGATTATCGAGTGTTTTTTCAGACTTTCAACTTGGAGATTTTTGCGCTTATCAGTCAAAATTCCATCAACCAGTAAAAAGACTCGTTCAATCTCGCAGGAAACAATTTGGGCTTTCGTGTAATATGATGCCTGGATTGTTTCTTGATTTGTTCCCTGGCCGGTTTCCGCAATTGTGTTTAAATTCTTGAGTCTCTGAAAGCCGGCGTTCTTTTCCAAAATGTTGCTCAACTTTGATTTATATGGCTCGAAATGCACTTTTTCAATAACAGTAGAAATGACTTGCATCGATTCATTCAAACATATGCGACCTTGTAATTTAGTGATAGCATTCAATAGTGCTTTGAATCTGGAGCGAATGAAATCAAGCTCCCGATAAAGAGATTGGTCTTGCAATAAGTTAATAATGATTTCGACATTTCCAGTATCTTCTTCATTAATGACTCCCTCAAAGTACTGGGAAATAATGTCATAATTTTCGGCAAAATAATAACAAGTCTTCAGCCATGTGTTCCATCTAGTCTCTATTGGTCGTGGTGGAAGAGCAACGGCAGTAACTTCCCGAAAACTTCTCTGGCGTCCTGGATTTCTGACAAAATAATGGTTTGTGACGGAAATAAATTTGTTAGACTTCTTGCATACTGACTTTATGAATTCGGCAAGACGCTGCAATCCATGTGCTAGGCATGTGACATGAATTAAATTCGGGTAAAACGAACTCAAGTCTTTGCCAGATCTAACCATATAAGATGCCCCATCTGACACAAGTAAACGAAATTTTGAATAATCCACGGAATTTCCAAATAATAGGATAATGGTCGCATTGATTATTTGGTTAATAACGACATGGTTTGTGGATACCACTTCTTTAAGCTCCACAAGACGTGGGGTTTCTAATGAATCTAAACGACCCACTAGAACCCCTACAATAAAACGACCACAATTGTCGGTGGCCTCGTCAATTTCTATGTAAAAGTCCTGTCCCATGAGATAATCACGAATTTCGGACATCTTGTTTTCATATTCCACACTGACATAATCCTTACGCAGGGTTGATTCATCTGGAATTTGTTGCCCCGTCCATTTATTCAAATAAGCCTTGAATACAGGGTTATTCAGTTTTTGAAGTGGTATATTGGCTGCAATAAAGACTCGTGTAGTTTCCTTATAAAACAAATTTGAACCAGTTGCCACCATGTCATCTAATTGCTGTTGTCTTTTTGAGTTTGTAGTTTTTAAATTAATATGCTTTTTGGAAGCCAGGTGTGCATCGATACGGTATTTTATATTTGTGGCAGAATAATCAAACCCATGGGTACATTAGTGGCAAACAATGCTATTTGTGGAGGCATTATATTTCCAGATAGACGATCCACCTTCAAGAGAATTGGCATAAGCAACGCCAGACAATTTGGCTTTTCCCATAGCAAAGCGGTCAATGCACTAAACTAACGAGGAGATGTAAACAATAGAAGTGAAATGGCACTTATTTGCTGATTAAGCTTGTCAATTCGCTCACAAATTGCGTCAGCCAATCAAATTTGCGCTAATTTGCTTTCAAATTGACGGAAATTGCGCGAAACGCAATAAAAATTGCGTCATCCAATGAAATCGTGAAAATTGCGCCATCCTGTGCGTTATTGCGTGACGCAATCAAATCCGGACTCTGGTGCCTAGTGAGAGCACGAAAAAGTGGCGTAACAATTATTTAGTGGAGCACATACTTGTGACTTTGTGCGCAACTTTCTCTTTAATTAAAAAAGTATAACAAAAGTTTTACAGTACACACAAAAAACTTTAACCATAATTCAACCATTTTTCAAAATAAAAATTTACCAGCATAACAAATTTTAAAATTTGAAAGAAATTTGGGACGCATCTTGTACAATATCAAGCATTTATGTAAATAAGAGGTAACTTAAATTAAATTACTTACATTTGTGAAACTTATTAAATTTGAAAAAGTTGGGCACAAACGTAGAACAGATTTAAATCTAAAATTTGCTTGACAACAAAATTGAAATAACATAACACTTCAGCTTTTGATGAGAACCTATTGAAGATAAGAAAGCTGCTGCACTAATTGAGATTTGCTTGACCACGAATCACGTAAGATATTCGCTCCATCTTTATAGAACAGGGACCGAATGCTTACCTTAGGAGATCAACGTACTTATGAATAGGAAACAACACATATGAGATCATTATTAATGTTTAAAAACAGTACTTTTTGTATATTTATATTGAAATTTTTTCTGTGTAGGGCTCCGCGCACACACTAGGGACAAACTGCTCAATAAGCCAATTAATTTTTACCTTACAATTACGCGCAACATCTGTGTGTACGCGCTGATGAGTGTGTACTTTTGTTCTGCAAATTTATATATATATATATATAGTAAATGACTTATATTACCACTTTAAATGGTACATAAAAAATAACTAAAATTTTACAAAATACAGTGAAATTGCTAAAGTTGAGTTTCTCAAGATTGAATGCTACTTTCAAAAGCATAAATATGATCTCATGCTAATTATATAAAGCGATTATATATATATATATATATATATATATAAGAGTCGCTTTGTATAGAGCTTTTTTGAAAAGACCATACCAAGAGACTCTGGCCCCCTACATCAAGAGAAAAATTGATAACGCCAAAATTTACTTTGTATGATGTTTTCAACATTATTTAGATAAAAATTTAGGTAAAAAATAAAAAAAAATTTTTTGAATTTTTTTAGGAAGTAAGCCATATTATCACCTTGTATTTCCTTTGCAAAATTGGTTATTTACACGCAAATTTATGCTAATGTGTCGTTCGTAGTTTAAGGAATCATTTCCATTACCATGAAGGTTAACTCTTATAAAAAATGCCTATTCCATTATTATTTTTTAGAGTTTTTTCTTTATCATATACTATAAAAAGCAACTCTGAGCATTTGTGCATACAAAGCGATTCTGAAATTGATACAAAGCGAATCTATATATATATATATATACATATTAATTGTCAATATGTGTCTTCTCTATATTTTTATTCTTTAAATAAATTTGACTAAATGAATTTAAAATTTGAAAAATTTGAGAATATGTGTAAACCGAAACAATTATTAAATTAAAATTGAAGTAGGATAAAACAAGGTTAGCAGTTATAGCATTGGTCTAATTTAAAAATTATCATTCGAATGCGGATTTGAATAATGAAATTGAATATTGATTATCCTAATAAAAAATTGATTTAGTTTATTATGTTTAATTGGAAATGAATTCTCTTTTTAGTTGGCGAAAACGCAATGAAATTGGACAAATTCTCATGTGGATTGAAAGCAATACTGTAGTTAACGATATATTTATATAATTAAAAAATTAGTAGACATTACATTTGCAGAGTAATCGATTCAAAATAAATTAGAAATAATATTGCTTAATAAAGCTAAATAACATCTTGAAATAAATCATAAGAATGACTGATTTTAGCCAAAATATGATTTACATAATCAAAAGTTAAGCGTTCGTTTAATTGAAATAGATTAAGTTAATCTATTCATAATCATTCAAAATAAATAATAAAAATTTTTGTATTAGTTCAGGCGCTCCCACCTACGTAATTTCGACTAAGGCCTTTCTTTTACATGGTAGTCCAGAAGGAACCAGGCAGTTTTTATTTTCATATCATTCAAACAACTAGAAATTGAGTCAAAATAAAGTCCGGACAAAAGTAAGTGTAAGAAGTTTATAAAAATTCAAAATTTACACTATAGGAAGCAAGATATTCAAATAATTGATTTAGACATAGAATGCTTAAATCTCCAGTTATTTCTGGCCACCCTATACAATAACCGATTTCGATAACCTTTAATTTTAATTCTCCGTAGTATTTCGTTCTTCCCAACGTCCAGAATATTTAAAGTCCAAGTTACGGTAGTTGTATCTTGACTCTATGCATGTATGTTTTAATGTAGAAAATTGTGCTTTGTGATGCAAAGACTAAGAATGCATAACGTAAGTTTCAAACAATTATATGTCATAGTTCTAGAGAAATCGAAATTTTGATATGTTCTATATATCAATTCGTTGCATACCTTTTATCAATTTTTCATTTTTCAGAGAATTTAAAATATGAATGCGTTAGTTAGCTTAGTTAATTTATATTCGTATAATATTTAAAATCTACTATACGAAGGCAATTACTATAACACATTATTATGGCTTACGTTGCTGTCAACTTCAAATAAATTTAGCATTGAAAAATAAATAGGTAGGTTATTTAAATTATCTAAAACTAAGAACAGCACTATAAATCAATAAATTATGTTTTATATTTTGTTATTGTGGTAACTATCCTCATATGAAATTGAAAATTAATGACTAAGTAAATATATATATATATATATATAATATATATATATATACATATACGGGCTCTAGATACTATGGAATTTCTATCCACCGGCCGCACTTTCCGATTTTCCATAGTATCCAGCGCCCTTTTTAATGGAAAGCCAGAATAATTCATTTTCTCCAAACGTTTTTACATTGCGCATTTGAAAAAGGCGTCTACTTTTTTGTGTATGAGTTTCAAGTTTTTCAAAAAAATTTTTTTTGACCCGTATCTAGTGCCCACCGCCATAGTTGCTTGCGCGCGTATATATTTTTTGTATCCAGCATCTTATAGATTTAAAGTTTAACACAAAGTCCGTATATATATATATATATATATATATATATAT
>CABFPE010000640.1:398719-409898 GCA_900660155.1 Hofstenia miamia | reverse complement strand
TTAAACCATAAGTAAGGTACTGCTATTTCAATTACTGTCTACTCATAAATGATTCAATTGGATTCAAGCATATTCGATTGTGGTGCATTTTATATCACAAAAAGCAACAACTCATTTCAAGACATATAGCGCACGTAGTAAAACACTGGTGGACCACCAATGGCAGAAACGGTGGACCACCGGGCGGATTTGGCCGCCCGTGCAGCAGTGGTTAACTGGTGGCAAAATACGATTTTGGCATCAGAGCAATGTCTCAAATGTAACAATAGCAAACTTTTATATTGATAAAGAGTTTAAACAAACACAAACCCAACAAAGGGTTGAAGCAAGCTTACCATTTATATTGATTTTAATTTGGCAAAATATAAAGAATTTTTTAACAATAGCAACAAGCATAAAAAAATGCCCAATTTAAATTTAATTTTCAATTTCAGAAGAAATTTCAATTTTTAAATATTTTTTTTCAACTAATTAAAAATAACTTTTGCGCAATTTTAAGTACTCATATAGGCATTAATTTCAAGGTCCACGAATAATTATGAATAAATTATTTTGAAATTTCATTCTGCACATTATCTTATAATTTTTTGAAAACAGAAAATTGCAAAAAACTCTTAACAATCAATTTTATATATTTTTGAGATCTAGGAAGCATAATAATGAATAATATTTTACTTGCAAGCATTAGCTCATATATTATTTATGATTAAAAGTAAATCAGATGTCACTAGTGGTCCACTGGTGGCTATGAGTGGCATTAATTGACACTCCTGCTACTGTTTCCTCACAAGTGGTCCACTGGTGGTGACTACATGGATGAATCTTGATTCGCAATTTCTTTGAAGCATGTCATTATTGGTAATAATATCCGCATGCTGTGTTTTTGTTCTTAACATATTGAAATTGAATAATGTTGTTTGTAACTACTCAGTGACTATATCTTGAAGTTCAGATTTTTCAATTTTCTGCTACATTTGATGATTATCCTAGAGGAAGGACAAAGAAATGCAAAAACACAGGACTACCTAAACAAAAAGTGAGTGCAATATTGAAATTAGTGTTAAATTTTATGATGCTTGTAAAGAAATCTACTAATCCATAGCCTTTTAGGATCCCATTTTTTGTTGCTTAATAGCATTTCTTGCATTCTTATATTCAAATTTGAGTACTTCTCGAGAATAAATTCAACTACTTTGGCAATTGGTTCGCAAGTTTAAAATTAAGAAACAGTGGGATGACTTATTGATTTCTTACAATGATATGCACTAAATAAAAATTAGAATTCCAAAATCCAAAAATATCATATCAATTTCTTATTATTGATTTTCATCGCATTAATGAGCAGTAAGAATGAATCGAGCAGAATAACTCCTCTTTCTGAAGGCAACGATCGAATAATAAAAAGCTCTTCTTTTGAAAGATTTGATTAATTGCTCTTGTTTTCAATTTTTACGGTGATCTGTTAAGATTCATATTAATGTATGGATATTTTGATAAGCCTCCTTTTTGGTGTCCAACTCCCCATTAGAACGGAACGGAAAGAGAGGAGCTGCCATTTTCGGTAGAATTCTGATAAATTTGCTCAAGTAATCTATTTACCAAAAAAGTATATCACTTTTTGGAAAACAGCAAAAACATAAAAGGCGCACGTACTATTTTGACATGTATTATCAAAATTATTTGCGCAAGTACATGAATTTGGTAATTTATAGACATTTACTCTACAAGTTTACTTTGTGACGGTCTTAATGCCTTCAAATGCGTTACTATTCGCTTACCAAACCAGCCTTGGCTACCTAGCTACCTAATGTATCGTCAAAATGTCTTATTGTTATAGGTTGTCACGGCCGAGATTATGTGAAGCATTTGATAAGGATATCATTGATCGGCAAAAAGTATTGAAATTGCTTGCCCGTTTCAGAAGTGGGGACGAAAAAATGAAACACGAGCTTATATTAGGAAGGACCTCTGAATTTAATTCCGACGTAAATCAAGCCCTAGTAGAAGCAAATCCACTCAGAGTGCGCAAAAATTCTCTAATCAAGTCAACATTAGTCACTTTCGTCATCAATCACCTTCACGCTGTAAGAAATGTACCGACATTTGAAACATGGGTCTCACATCAACTGACCGAACATGGCCGTTCCAGATACACTGGAGCTGCTCTGTGTGTTGTCTTATTCGAGAACGAAGTGCTGGTTATCAATAATTACAACGTCAAATGAAAATTGAGCTCTCTTTCCAATGTATCCCGTTAGTTGGAGTAACTGGTTAAAATTACTGCACTTGATCCTGATCTGAAATACAATCTTCATTAACGGAAAGTTAGGCATTGCATCCATCGAGAATTCTTACCAAAAAATCAAGAATTACATCAACGGTGTACAGCAAACGCCTACACCATGTGAAGGAAAAACTTTTGGATTTCATGATGTTATGCCAATAACTATTTAATACGCATGTACATCTTAGAGTAGAATTCAGATTTGAAATTTAACACTACTTTGTCTTAATATCAGGGCTAGTGTTAACTATATCTGGTATGTTTATAAAACAATCGTAATTATTAGTGTTTTCTATTCTATATTTGTAAAAAATTTGAATGTTAGTCAGCACTAAATTATAAAAACCGAAAAAATAATATTCTACATTACAAGGAAATACAATAATTACATAAAATAATCAGTACACAATTTAAAAATTCTTAAAAAACCAATTTAAATAAATTCCATTTCTAACAAAAATACTAAGGCCCAAAGCATAGAAGTTTAAAGTCCTACAACGTAAAACTTAGTTATCAGATTATAGTGATAATAATTTCAATGAACACTAGTATTGGTAGTTTCATGATGTAAATAAAGAACGAGTTAAAACACATTGAAGCGTTTCGCACATCGTATTAAACACATCATCCTTTGTGCTGTTTGTTTAGGTAATTTTTCAAAATTATTATTAGCAAATTTAAAGAAGTCATCCACGAATTCTTCAGAAAATAAATTAGATTTCTCAACATTCGGCTTGTAAGCATTAGTTTTGGGTGCATACGCATGAACAATGGACGAAAGCTGAAATTGAAACTGAAAGCCATTTAACTGTTTAAATTTTTCAACTAGCTGATCCTTAATAAACTCAAACTTGTAATCAAAGTTTACACAAACACTTTTCAATTTTGCGTAATAATTAGATAAAAGGTCTGGGATATGGTTTAAAATAACTTCATTATTGGCGGCTGACCAAATGTATTGCGACAAATCAGCAGCAGGGGAACAGTATTTTGTTAATTGAAAATCAATGAATTTACCATCTAAAGGAGTACTATCATCATACTTAATCAAAATATTGTTTCCCCAAGTATCTCCATGGCATAAGACATTGAATCCCTCGCATTGCTCATAAAAATATCTTGCGTTAGCTGGGATAGGAGTTTTCTGCAAATACAGCTTCACATCTGCAAATAATTCTTTTTCATCAGGATAATGTGTTTCTAGAAAATGTAGAATGAGTTCGAAAGTGTTCTGCTTAGAAAAGATGTAGTCTTCTCTAGTAAGGTATTGTTCTGATAATTTCCACCAATCCCCCAATACATATGGATGTTTCAATATGTATTCACTTTCAGAATCAAAGGATTTCATGTATGCCCAATTTAGTCCATGAAATAAAGCCAGACTCTCTACGACACATACACATTCATTATATGAATGACCCAAAACTCGATCCTTCATCAAATAACCACTCACAGAGAGATTCTCCAAAATAAGGACTTCATCCACTTCATCACCATAAATGACTTCTGGTAAGGGCAATTCCAAATGTAAAAGTTCAAACATTTTTTGCTGAAAATTCACAATATCTGCAGAGAGTCTAGTATAAATAAAAATTTCTTTTTGAACGCACTTGAACTGTTTGTTCAGGCTTCCAAAAAAGCTATCATAGTCTGGCAATTTGATAACCAAATTATGAATCTCATTACAAGTTTCCTGAGTGTTGAGTACGAAATTAACAAAGAATATTTTGCCAGCGTAATTAACTCCACCATCTTCAAGATGTCTGATTTTTAAGTCAATGATCTTCCCCTCTCTTTTGATAGCCCTAATGAGTAGGTCATCATTAATAATTGACATTTAAACATCTCATGCACTACAAAGGATATTAGAATAAAGTAAACAAGAAACTAAACCACAGCACCAACAACAACAACAACTTTAATTCTCAAATACTGCTTATATTATTGCCGTTTTCAACTTTACACTGATTCCATTGGTAGAATACAAAATACCTTTACTGTGAACCCCTAAGGATTTACAAAGCAAATGAAAATTTAATGATTATAGTTTATATAGTACAAATACTATTGCGTGTAAAAGAAATACATAACGTATAGAATTTTTTACAGAATGCAATACATGCTTTCAAAATATATTTTCGACAAATTATAAAATGTACATTAAATTGCAAAAAGTTTAAATGATTGATGTGATACAATGAATGAATCCCTACGGCAAATAATGAATGTAACCAGAGAATAAGATTAACAAAATTCGTGTCCAGCAATTATATTGTGGAGTCCAAATGTATAACGAGGTGGAAAAATTAAATAGAAACATCAAAAGGAGTATGTTAATTTTAAAGATTTTTGCATTAAAGCAATCAACATACATAAAAGAATAACCGGTTTTTGGATGTTAGAAAAACATATTACAATTGGAAAATCGTTGTCAGTATTTCAAAGAATCCTACTGATAAATATATTATTCTCAAAGAAAATTTGGTGAACGTAAATAAATAACTTCCTTACTTACTAAATTGCCAAGAGAATCAGAGAGGATTTGTTGACAGTGAACGGATTGAAAAGAAATTCACGTTTACATGTCAATGAAAACAACTTCATAAAGTGTAGAGATTAGCATCATACAAAGAGCTAAATAAATAAACCTCAAATGTTAAATAACATTTAGTAATGGGAAGAATATATATTGGCAATGCAATTACTTCACATTCTTTTAGGTAAAAAAGCCAAAATCTTCATAAAATCAAATTGCAATGCAAATATTATACGCAAATCAAGTAAAAATCAGCAAAAAGCAAGTTACAAATTTTTCAGTTTATATAAAAAAATTATAAAAATATATCAATTTATGATGATACAAGAACAAATCGATTAAATAAGAAAAAAATAATGTCACCCTAAGCATGAGGATTATATGTTTAATTAAAGAAATTCATATGAAATTTAAATTCAATATAAACATTGTTCTTAGCTTTGCAATAATTTTGAACATATGTGTTGCTTCAAATTTTTTATCGAAATAATATGCAAAAACATACTTACTGAAAACCATTCGAAATATTCAAAATATATCAGGTGCATTTAATCAAAAAAAAATTACCATATGTAATTTCAGTAAAACTAAGATGCATTAAAAACTTGCTGTATGATGTATCCAGTAGACTAGAGCAACTTGAAACTACTATATTTAGCCCTTTGAGAACACATTTAAATTTTGTGCACAACGCATCATACTAATGAGGCGTTCCTTGAGGCAGAAATCAATTTGATCAACATTTTCTTCAACGTACGAGCAAAATTCTTCAAAAAACTCATCCGAAAATGAATCAGCATTCTCTACACTTGGCTTGAATGTGTTTTCATTTTTTACATAGAATTGAACAGCTAATTGAAGCGAGAGCTGAAACTGGTAATCGTTGATTTTATCAAAGGAGGTTAAAAGTTCATTATGACTATATTCAAGATCACGTTCCAAAGTCTGTGTTACAAGGCATAATCTGTCGTAGTATGCTTGAATCAATGAGAAAATGTGATTGCACAAAACATCCGAATTTGCTGACATCCAGAAAAATTGTGATAGATCAGCAGCTGGAGTTGAATACTTGCACAATTGAAAATCCACAAATTTAACATCCATTGGTTGTTGACTACTATCATATTGGAATAGCATGTTGTTTGCCCATAAATCGCCATGACATACCATATTAAAACTAGGAAGATTGACAACCTTTCAGTGTCAAGTAAATGTAAAATTTAACAAAAACTCGTAAAATATATATCAAGCAAAGATGCAATGAATTAGCATAAACTCACCTTGAAACCAAAGTCATCAACTTTAAACTAAAATTTAACATAATTTGAAAGGATAAAAACTGAAGTAAATTTTAAAGAATTCCCTTCCTAGTTATATACCCATTGCATTTGTTGTAAAAATCAGCACAATTCGGAGAGACGGGAACCGCTTTTCCATGATTCTGTACTTTTTCAATCAAATACGTTTCATTAGGGTATGATTTCTTCAACATTGTTGATAACAAAGTAAGTATTTTTTCCTTATTTTTTAAATACTCCGGACGTCCCATATAGTCGTTAGCGAACCTCCACATCTTGCCTATAGCAAATGGATAATTTGAGAAGAAGGCCTCGTCAGAATCAAACTCTTTTGAAAATGCCCAAACCACTCCATGAAATGTCGCCAATCGCTTCATTACTACTGAACATTCGTCGCGATTCAGTCCTAACTGACGATTTGCCATTTTAAAATTAGTCGCTGCTAAATTATCCAAAACTAACACGGAATCGACGACACTCCCATAAACAACATTAGGGGTTGGTATATCAAAGAGAATGGACCCAAATTTTTGATGTTGCCATTTGTCTATATCAACGAATAACTCAGTATAAATTCTAATTTCTTTTTCGTAACCTTCAAGTTCAAACATTAAACGCCCAAAAAAGCTTTCAGGATTGGGTATTTTGAAGATCAAATCAAATGACTCAATTTCATCTTTTGAATGAATTGTGAAAGAGGTAGCAAAAATTTTGCCAGTGTAATTATCACCATCTTCGCCTAACAGCGTAGACTTGAAATTTTTTATTAAGCCCTTCCGCCCCACAGCAGTCAATATAAGTTCATTATCGATTTCGGTGATAGTCATCTTGTTATCTGAAAAAGTCAATAAAGTGCATGATTTTAAGCCCAGTATGTACTTAATGAACAAATATTTGTTTAGAAAACATTTTGAATAGTAACTACACATTCAAATTAATTAATCATGATTATAGATTGACGAGGGTGTAATTTTTTATAACAGCATTACGCCGCACCCGCAATGAGTGGACCCGCAACCGCATGTCTGTTAGAAAAATTCACCCGCACCAAGTATTTTCTAAATGTCGCCTGTCGATTACAACACTACATCACATGGATAAAGTATTATAACAATATGTCCTATAGGCCTACGCCCTATCATGTCATTTTACTTTTCTTTTACAGTATTAAAACAAAGCTATTTTAAAATAGTCGATAACAAACACAGTACTCAACAAAGTAAAAAATGAATTCATTTGATATTATAAACACTGTTTATAATAAGCACAAAACAATATCAGCATCAAACTATTTGATTGCTTAGCCTTAAGAAGACCAACATCTCAGCAGTCTCTGGAGCTAGTCGACCACGTTTTTCCAGAACTATTTTACCAGCACATGAACAGTGTCTTTCACTTTCATCTGAGGAAGCGTGGGTAACAAAAACACGCCTAACTTAGAATAGGAAAATAATCTTTCGTTTAATGCCAAAAAAGTAAAGGGTTTGAGAAAATGGAGTGAATGATTTTTTTATCATAGTCTTTTAGCTCGTCTGCAAATGACAATCACCGAATTGACTTTCTATTAATTTTGTTTAACTGAATGAAGAATGTCAAACATATTACATTATATAGATTTCGTAGTATAATTAATATTGTATTAGTTTATTATTACACATGTAACAAAATAAATGTCCACCCGCAAAGTAACCCGCGTGGCATTTAAAATTCAGTACCCGCACTGCACCGCATCTTTGATCATGATTTTCATCTAATAAATCAAATGAAAAATATGCACTTCATGAAAGAAAAGTTATAAGATTGATAAACCTAATGGAAAATTAAAATCACCAACTGCATTATCTGATAAATCCAATGTAATTTATGCAATTCAGTACATTTGTGGTGAGGAATACATCGGAAGTTGTCGTCGGGAACTAAGTAAAAGAATAAAATAATAATCTTAAAACTAAATTGCAATTTTCAGAAATGCTTCTTCTACTGTCATAGACCATAATGGTTCTGATAAGTAATAACTTTTTCATTTTCTAAAACAGTAAATATTATTAATTTATTTTTCGCACAATAAAATTCATGGACTAAAACTAGTATGCCACACAAACTGCGGTTATACAATGCGCAGGCACAGCGCATAAATATTTCAAAAGGACTTTGCATATAGCCAGGGTTGGCATGTTTAAAACAGGACCTGTCTAAAACAACGGGTTTTTTGCAGTGCTTTTTTCAAAGGTTTTTTTAATTTATATAGGAAAGTTTGGAAAATAATTGTTGGGTTTCATCAATTCCTACTTTTATAATCGATTATCTACCGAAAAATAGGACAACTTCCGTTTTGTTTACATGCATGAAACGAAAAATTCATGTTGATGAGTTTATCATAATTTGATGTTTGCTACTATGTTTTTAGCAAAATTTTTCGTACCTTGAGCTGGGTCTGTGTAAAAGCAAAAAACATTTAAAATGTTTTAAATGCTTCAAATGTTTTTTGTAATAAATACATTTTTTGCCAACACTGCACATAGTTTAATAAAAGTTACAAAGTAATTGCATTTAAAACAACAAATGGAAAATGAAACATCAATACTGGTACTTAAGCTCTAGATTTTGTCATCTTCAATTTAACGAGTTTTTTTATTTTTAATATTTTATTTTTAAAACCATCTGTATATAAAATCACTATACAAATAAAGTGCTAAGAACTTAAGATTTTAAAAATAGATTTTCTGTTTCAATGACTAAGCTTGATTGTTGGAATTGATTAAATTCTTTGGTAATTTAAATAGTTGATTTTTCTTGATTTCAAATACATTTCTTTTAGTCTTTAATTAATTTTTCTTCTTTAAGCTGAGGTAATAATTGATTCCATAAGTCAATACAAAAATTAGTAAAGAGTTCTTCATCACATTTTTCTTAAATTTAAGTTTTCTATAAGAATTTGTTCTTAAATGTATTTTAGTTGGTATTTTGTCTCTTGCGTTCAATTTGAAAAATACTTCTAGAGATTTTAGTTTTTGTAAATATTCTAATGAAAGTAATTAGTTATTTTCTTTAATTGTAGTTTGCTTTTTTCTTTCAAAGATGATATTGATAGTCCAGTTAAAAATTCTTTCTAGTTTGATCTTCATTCTTTTATTAAGATTTGTTAATAAACAGGCTGAATATAAATAATGAGGCAATATATATGATTTTATTAGAGTAACTTTCCAATTAATAGGTATGAATCTTTGAATTTTAGATAGCGTCTTGATTCCTTGTATCATTTTCTGCAGTATTTTCTTGATCTCGATTTCAAAAGTTAACTTATTGTCAAAGATTATTCCTAAGTATTTAATTTTTGTATCTTCTTGTATGATATTATTGTTTAATTTTAACATGAATTTTTCAGTCTTGTTATAATAATTTAACACCATAAATCTAGTCTTGTCAACATTTAATTTCATTTTATTTTTTTCAAAGTATAGTATTGCAGTTTGTAGTGCGCTTAATAAATCACAATAGTTGGTTGAATACAGCAGGGTGTCATCAGCATATTGGACACATTTTATGTTTTCATTAAAATTGATGTCATTAACATAAAGATTGAATATTAATGGCCCTAGAACAGAGCCTTGAGCTATTCCTTTATTAATTATTAGTTTATTAGAGATTTCATTGTTTACTTTTACGTATTGTTTCGGCCAATTATCTTAGTTCTAAAGCAATCGGATTATTGACAATGATTCACTTCTCATGGAACCCTTAAACTGTCACATTATTTTCTGATGTAAAGAAAACAAGGGTTTACTAAATGTATATACGGTATGCATTTATGGTCAAAACTGCATTTATTTTAAATTTGAATACATTGAAAAATTGCTTCAGAGTAACAAAATAAATAATAAAATTGTCAAATGTCTACAAAATGTAATAATATCCGTTTGATCGTTAATTGGCATCCGGGGTTGGTACAGGCAACAGCGTTTTGTTGATAGGTGTAATATGATAAATATAGATGTTCTTCCATTTCATAGACACACAGACTATGCTGCAGATTGTATAAAATGGAACATATTAGCTTCAAGAACATGAAATGTTTCTAGAAAATCATCTAATGAGAACTATTTGATTCTTATAATTCACAGGTGCTCAAAAAATAAATTTCTGAATATTTTCTAAACAAATCTAGACAATGTTCTATAGTGTGTATCATCGCCAAATGATGTGAGATTCGGCTCTCTAGCCTTTATAATTTACAGGACAATCTATCAATTTTTGAATATTTACCATATTTGCTTTTGCGAAACAGAAAACAGAATTAACATGTCCTAACAAAATGCCAATAAAAACAATAATTTATTTTCTGATAACTAAAAATTTTTCATCAAATTTCAAAGTTAAGATTAAATCGCTGCTCCTCAATACAATATTTAAGGCAGGCCATGGTATCAGTAAAACATTTGGCGCACTTACAAGTGTATGACACATCATTGACCAATTCCATTACTAGTGTATACTGCTAGATTTATTCAATCATTGTGAAATTTGTTCAAATATCTCTTACATTTATTCTATTTAGATGGGACTTGGCAGGTCAAAATACATGCTAAATTGTTATTACTTGGGATCTTATCCTGAACTTTTCATCGAATTTGTGACTATTAGAGGACAAATAGATCGTCAAAATAGACCAACATTCAAAATATTTTCTAACAATCTTGCAAAAATTCTGAGTTTAGACATGACGAGCGAAATGTCAAAGAGGCTTTTGAAAACAAATAAATCTATTGTCCAATGATTATAAAATCACTATATTGAAATAAAATTCAAGCTTAATGACAAATATGACAAATTATTACAAAATCAATGATTTTAGCACCATGTTTTATAATTGTTTATACATTATATATATATCTAGTAATATATTTTCAGCAATTGAGTTTTTATTACAATCCCTGAAATGAAATACGTCTTTGTACCCGTTAAGTTGGCATTTCATATTCCATCCATTTTTCCAAAAACATCTTCGATTATCCTGACACACTAAGTTACATATATATATATATATATATATATATATATACA
>CABFPE010000640.1:351059-369592 GCA_900660155.1 Hofstenia miamia | reverse complement strand
TATATATATAACCCTATTTTACATTCCTGAGGGGACCGATTTGCCCAACCCATAATACCTCGGAAACAGTACATCCGATCAACACCAAATTTGGTGTGGAGATACTTTGACAAGTGAGGTATATCTTGACAAAACTATTTTGTGATACGATAATTAATATGCAAATTATGCGCATAATAATTAGGTTATGTTTCAAATTTTCTAAATTTCTTATTATTGACACAAAATGTTAGAAATATTACTAAATAGGAATCAAGAGAAAGGCCCATACTGCAAATAAAACAACATATTTAACTATAATTTTGCATCGAAAATTATGCATTGTTTTTAATTTATAGAATTTACATGCAAAATCGTTATTTTCGAAATTCATTTTTCATGGACTTTTTTTAAGAATCGCTAAAACTTTGTAACCCTTGATTCCATCTGCTTAATTTTTCGTTACAAAAATTGCAGAAATAAGTTAAAGAAAAAAGTTATGGAAGGATAGTTTATTTAAAAGAACGGTCTCTGAGTTATCTAAAAATAGGGGGGGGGGGTAACTTAACGACAGCGTGCTCATTGAATTGTGATTCTGATACCGCACATCAATTACCTTTGCTATTTTCGAATGCATTCTGATATTTGTTCTCGGGATAGGATTTTGGAGAAAATATGGTAATTGGCCTTCGATGGCCAACCTTTGGACTGGGCACATGGGTTCAAAAAAATTGAGAGAGGATGTAATTTCCACTCAAGTTACATCCACATATAGAAACTGCTTCCCACAATGCGTTATTTACGCATGACTGGGTGCAAGACAAGGCAACCTCGGCATAAACAATGATGCAAGGACAGAAGCCAATCAAATCAATCGACCCTTATTTGTCTGCACAGATAACGAACCAAAGATGGTTGCTGCCTTCGATGGTGGTCTCAACGGATACACAAGTTGCAAAGTGTTCTTGGTGAAATATCTGCAATTGAGAATTACTTCAATCGAAGAAAAGACATTGCAAAAAATCTACCAGTATGTATTTGTCCAAAATTTTCCATTTGACATTGTATTTGAGAACCCAATAGCGTATGAGAATCTTCCACTTTTTTTGAAGGATAAATCGTTGTAATTCATAATGGGCAATGTTAAAACATTCCTGGACATGCTGGAAGTGGATAGACCAACAGTGCATTTCCCTCCTTTTCTATACTTTAAGTTAGACGTCACACTGCAGATCAGAATGGAAATTGAAATCCAGGCACCAGGAACGATGATGGTTGTTCTTGATATACGATTCCAAAAACTGAATGGAGATAGACTTTGGCAATAATGCGGATCAAACTTTATTCAAGACGCAATTAAGACTTACAATGAAGTCGGTGAAAAAATTACCCAGAATCCTTACAAGAAGAAGTTTGAGGCAATCTCCAACAGGAACACTGATTTGGTTTCTGGGAGAAGAGAGTCCACAGTCAGTGCTTGTCTACCAATATGCGCCGATGGTTAGCGATGAAGTTGAACGTCTTTTCTCAAGTATGAGTCAAATTTTGACTCCTCAACGGCTTTTCCTCACATTTGAGAAGTTGAAATATCATTTGATTATTGGCTGGAACAACATGGATTTGTAATTATTCATTTTCTTGAATTTATTGTTCGAAACAAATCTGTTTTAGACTACAGTTTTCGATGAAGTTTAAGGGGGGAGTACACTAAATCAACATGATAGTTTGAACCTCCAATTTTGGAGCTTTTATTTTGTGTACAAAATTATCATTTTAATATTTTATGTAAAATTCTTAAAATTTTTACTACACAGCAAAAAAATTAAAATTTACTTGCTCAAATTTTTTTTAAAGAAAAATTTAAAAAATTTTTAAAAATGATTTAAACTTCTGTAAATTTACACTTTCATTGAAATTTAAAGTAATCAATATAACTAATAACATCACCTAACCTATCTATTGACGATTTTTGAAATATAATAGTTTTTAGATTTTTTATAATTATTTTTAATTTAAAAACCCGCATTTTTACTAGTAAAAATTCATTAAAAATTTAAATATTAAAGATATGATAAAATCCGCCAATAGCAATGTGAAAATAACATTACTCTACCTACTGATTAAATTTGGTGTGTTTTGAATGACTTTTGTGATTACAGATGAACTTTGAATTACGAAAAGTTAATTACGAGAAAATGGGCATAAACGATTTCGTTTAATTTCTTTGCACTGCAGTTGTGTAATTTTTACAATGTTTATTAGTATGAAGTAATTTATAATATGATTGATACATATTGAATTCAAATTTTGCTTAAAATTTGGCTTACAATGATTTTTGATATTTTTCATTTGCATTTGTCAATATATATTGACAGTATTGAATGAATGTAATATATTGTAGTAAATTTGGCTTGTCATTTAAGACACAATTAATATCTGCATATACGCATCTCTTATATAAATATAGTTTTATTTTAAAACAAAAATCATGGTTTCAAACTGCTGTTAAATGTATGTCAATAAATATTGACGAGCTAAACGCAACCTGGTGAATATTTCCTATGGTCCACTTTCTTTTTTTGTAGAACACTTATTAAAGCAGGCTTAATTGTTTTTACTAATGTGAGTTCACGAAAAGTATCCTATAATTGAGAGGTCTTATAGTATGTTAGTCGCTGTGGTGTATGCAGCTTTGCTATGTACGATTACGGGTTTTCACCTGGATACGCGTATTTACTACGCAGTTTCCATCACATAAGATGGGAACTGTACATTACTATACTACAGTAGTGGAGTCTATTCTAGGAAATATCACTTACAATAATTTTCGAATTGTTGTCAGTTAAAATCACTGCCTTAAAATGTACAGAAGTGCAATGGCCTTTTGTTTATTTCAGGAAAATTGAAGGAAATGTTCACCAAATAAATCTTCAATAGAATAAATTGTACTTAGTGATACGCAAGCTGCATAAATCATTTATTGGCAATATAAATTGTCATTCTTTTTGTACTACAAGGGTGATAAAATTAGAGCAGATATGGATACCCCACACTATTCCTGACACGCAAAACAAAACAGAATGAACATTTAGCCATGTGAGAGAAAACTTTTTACCCGAACGCATCAATGAGGTATTGGTAATAAAAAGCAGTTTGTTAGACTAATAATTTTCCATTTATTAGAACTTTTGCAATGCTTACTAAAATATATACTGGAAAGCAACTTCCACGACTCGGTTATTTTTTAGGATAATGCCCTGGTACGAGAAGAGCTTTTACATGCATGGTTTAAAATATTGCTGATAATGGCCGAGTTCAGTAAAGAATTAGAAGTATGGGATTACTTTTGCGGATATGGCCGGTTATCGATACGAAACATAGACAAACGGCTTCTAGAAGAGGGGGTGGGGGTTGCGGTCAGGAAAGACTTATCAGCAAAGCACTTGTGCAGCATACTACCTTAAAAGGTTGAACTCATTAAAACCTGTTTTAGAGCAAATTTTTCAGAACCTGCCTTGAACAGATTCATTTCGATTTTGTGTAAAACCCCGGAAGGACTTTATAAGGAGAAACTCGTAAGAAAGACGTTCATAGAGCAGAATATAATGTACTTATGACTATCCGGCTTAGTAAAATATTTGCATTTATTTTTATTCCCTTGCAAATATTTGCACCAATTTTCATTGCAACATTGATGCGACAAGCATTTATCTAAATAATCTGAATAAGGAGTTGAGAAAATATCATTTTTTGGATTAATGCTGCGACTTTGACCAGTTTGCTTAGAAATAAAATTGGCGACAAAATGCATATTGCTTTGCAAATTACTAGGATTATAATTCTGAATAGCCGAGGGAATCATAATTACATAGAAACACTTGCACCAATCTTAATATATTATTGTCAATATTTATTGACATAAGAGAAATTTAGTTGAGTTTTAGAAATTTCAGAAATCAAGTTTAATAGAATTATAGTATAGATGAAAATACCCCTGCGTATAGAACACTAACAATGTATTGAAATTTTGTAAGAATATTTTATAAATATCGTCAATAAATCTTGACATTTATTAGCAATTTTGTTAAATTTAAGAAAGTTTCATCAATATCTAACAAATTAACTATATGTGCCTCGAAAGGTGGCAGTTGTGAAGTAATTTAATGAATTTAAAAGCCAAATGTAAAGTGACTTATAACTAGTGAATGCTCACTATGTATAAGCTTGACGTTTTATGTTATTATTTTATTTAGATTGTACAGCTCAATCACATCACTGGCACAACAATTGAAAACAAAATCAGGAAATATTCTCTAAAGTTGCGTATAAAATATTTTCGCTTTAAAACTCAGTTGGGTTGGAAAAATGAATAAAATCCGCTGTAACAGAGCAAATTTGTTAAAATTGCAAAAGGTATAGCTACATTATTGCGAATTTCAGGGAATAATCTAACAATCTTATTTGCAGTAAACTATTTCATTTTAAATTACTAGAGTATTTATGCATACGCATAAAAACGCCAATACCTTTCTTATTGAAAAGGTCATTAAAGAATGATAAACAAGAAGGCGAGAATTGTTATTATTTAACAATTTAACATTTAAATATATATATATATATATATATATATAATTAGTTACTTGTTACTTATTATTTATAATTATGATAGCAAAAATACATGACATCTAGTAATATTTATTTTTTTAGAAAAAAAGAACAATAAGGAAGTATTTTTGAACTCACATTTTGGTGTTTTTGTATCATCAATTTAAATAGTGTCAGTAGCCTGACTGTTTATATCTATATTATACAATAATTTTAACAACTAAATGATAAATTGTTATTATTACTTTAAAATACAGCTATATTCTACACTATATTGTCATCAAACAATAAGTGCAGCGTGTTTATTATTTTAACACTAGGAGCCCCATGCGGTCTCGCCAGACCTCAAACAATTTTCATGTGGACATGTTTTTGCTGTGCTTGAAGTGACAGGCAAACCACGCTTAATTTATAATATATGCTTACAAATACATTATTAACGTATTTATCACAAGTTATAATAGCTATTCCGGTTTCTATTATGTTTATGCGCATCCCATTAACATTAAGTTATTGAAAATATTTAAGTTGTTAACATTTATATTTTGAAGCGTATTATAGTGAATTAAATAAAGTAAGATAAGTTTATGGTGCAATAATGTTTGTCAACTGCGATTGTAATGTGTAAACTGACCTATTTTTTTACCCGGTGAAAGAATAATATGCGTGATGAACACGCAGATAAACCTGTTTTGTTAGCGAAATTATATTGCAATGTTGAACAAATTTGTATTTTAAAATTAATTAAAAGCTCAGTGTCTGCACAGAATAATGTTCCAAAATTTCTAAATGGGTTTGTGGTTTATGACGAATTTCCTCAGTTGCTATTAGAATATTTGATTAGTTGCTACAGTTCATTTATGACAATAATTGCATTTTGTATTGAGGTATCAAATGTTATGTTAAAAACCACAAATTAAACATCGGCTTAATCCATATCTACTAAAGCTTAATATTCTGACTTGTCCATGGAAAAAAATTTTTCTGGATCCAGATCCATTCCATGTTTTACCTTTTTAACCTAAAAAATTTATTTTCACATAATCTATCTGGAATTTTAACTTTATTTTATCTAATAGAATGTGAAGCATTGTAAACAATGGTTTTTCCTACATTGAGAAATTTCACTAAATCATGCATTATTTTATATTTTTTAATCAAATACGTCAGCATTTGCGCTTAAAAATAGACTATTTTAAATTGCAATTTTGTCAGATGTGGCTTATTATTAAAAGCATGCCAATAACATTTAAATGATTCAATTTACGAAGGACTTTTGTGCTATTTTTTTACATTTTACTTAGAAAAACGTCTATCTAAAAATTTGGCAATTACAATTCTCTATTTCATTTCAAATATTTTACCAAATCCGAAATTTTCGTTTTATTCACTTTTAAAAATGAGTAAAGACTTTTTCGGTGATGATATATCTTCTAGACATTACTACTGCAAGACTGCAAAGAAGAATATTTTAATCGTTGCATGAATGACAAATGCAAAGATTACAAAATAGTAAATGACAATTTGGCGTTTTTCGTATATTTTTCTATTGAAAAACAGTTGAAGTTTCTTCTTGAAGAGTGAAAACTATATAATCATCTTATGATTTCCAATACAGAATCTGGTGTTATTTCAGATTGCTGTGATGGAGAAATTCATAGAAGTTTAAACAATCTAATTGATAAAGAATTCATTACTTTACAAGTGAACACAGATGGTATCTCAATTTAATGATCATCAATTACAGCTTTTGGCCAGTTTAGTTTATTATCAATGAACTGCCTCCTTCATTAAGACGTCGCTATGTTTGTATGTGTGCTTTGTGGCACATATGCCAACATTATTCCGACCCATAGTAGATGCTTTAAGTTCTTTAGCCAACAATGGAATTATGTAATCAATTAACAATACAATTTTTAACTGCTTTGTTTATGTTACATCTTGTGTAGCAGATTTACCTGCTCGTGCTGCTGTCCAGAACATGATTTCTTTCACTGGATTCTATGGTTGCGGTTGGTGTAGAACGAGAGGAAGTTCTATTAGCAAGAACAGAGGATATATTATGAACTTTGATGGTTCAAGTGAAAATTGATCGAATCAAAGTTTTGCTCATGATGCAAAAATTGCAAGGCGTACTAAAAAACCAAGCTTTGGTGTTAAGGGCTACACTTGACGTTTGTACAAGCTACCCTATTTTGATTTATGTTTTGGCTTTGCCCAAGAATATCAACATGGTGTATATTACTTGGTGTCATGAGATATATGTTAGCAAATTTATGGTTTGGAAGTAATACAAACAAAGACTAATATTTTGTGCGAAAGATATCAATTTGAGATAAAAAAAACAGTTAAATATTCGCCTTCCAACTTTTATCACACGAAGTCCGCGATCATTTTCTATGCTAAACTACTACAAGGCGTCCGAATTTAGAAGCTTTCTTTTGTTCTATGGCATATCCGTGATTGAAGACTATTTGCCACAAAAGTACTATGACCATTTTGTACAATTTTCTTTTTTAATACGCAGATTATTGAAAAAAAACATTTCGAAAGAATCGCTTAAAGATGTGAAACGTAATGCTGTTAATTTTGTTCAAGAATATGAGCAATTATATGAAAAAGAGAACTCTGCCGCCAATGTTCATGGAATTATACATTTGGTAGATAGTGTCATAATGCATGGGCCGCTTTGTACGACGGCTACTTTTCCTTTTGAGGGCAATCTTGGTAATTTCAAAAGTCTGATTAAAGGTACTAAAAATGCTGGTCAAACGTTGCCTAGTTTATATCACTTACATTATGTAAAGCAAAAATTAATTCAGTACTCCAAAAATGCCGTTGTTGATAATATACTCATTTTTTAATGTTTTCTATTTCATTGTTGCCAGAAGAGCAAAAGCCTTTCATTGCAGAACACCTTGTACTCTATAAAAAAGCGATCGTAAATGGTTACCACTGTACAATTTCAAATCTGTCTAGAAGGCATGACGTCTCTTATTTTGTTTTCTCAATTGAAAACAATTATTTGCCAGTAAGATTTATGTGTTTAATCAAAACAAACGATGAAAAACTTTGTTTAATAAAAAAGTTTGATGTTGAACCTATAGGGTCGGATGTATGGAAGATTGTATCAAGCATCTATACTTTGTTGATCATTCCTAAAAGAACCGGTTGTCTGTTCAAATAATTACTTTTTAGTTTGTCCGAACTTTGTAGAATTAAATTTGTAGTGACTTTAAATTTTTGTATATAGTTGTCTTTATGAATGCATTATAAATATCAAATACACATTTTAAATTTTTCCACAATAATATACAGTAGTAATATATTGAACGTAAAATTATGTTTCGTATTGTTAATTTTAGGCTTTACAAAGATTTTCTTCTATTTTTCATCTTAATTGGTTTAAATTGAATTTTTTTCTTAATATTTATAAAAGTAATTGTAAATATCAGTTATTTCCAATTATATTTACTATAATGGTTAATTCAATTAAATTTTATTATTTACTTGGAAAACTCAATTACTTCATATTAAATACTTTAGAATGCCAATTACTTCCAATTATTTTCTATTAAAATCAAATTTTAATTTTTTATATGGGTAATATCAATTTGGTTTTAATTGATATTGAAGTTTTAATTTTGTTTAATTTATATTATAATAAGATGATGTGACATTTGATCAAAAATTATAAATTAGATATCATTTATTGCAATACTTTAGTGTACGCGTTTTCTAAATTATCGTATTTTACATCAAAGTATTTAAGACGGAAATGATGAAACCCAAATATTTTCGGAAGCAAAAACTGAAGAACTCATCACCTTTGTATAGATGAAAACGTTTCCACTATTCCATTTCCTCTGATTCTTAAAGTGATTTGAGGTATAATTTCTGCACCTCTACTCCTGTAAAAGCAAATTTACGATGTTCGTTTGAATCTACAAGATTCTTTAAGCTCGAGTTGGGATTCACCCCATATGGACTCACATGAAATGCTATATCGAGGATCGAATACTTCTGTCCAAAACTTTAAAATTGCCATAAAATGCATTATTGTTAACCATAATCTTTCTGACTCATGCATTGAAGATATTTTAAAACTAATTTGTAATTCACGTCCCAGTTATAATAATTGTAAAAGTTTTATTTATTTCAAAAACGACAGTAATTAAGCTTTTCCCACCTATCACTTTTTGATGACAAGTTTTCAATTTTTGACCTATCCGTACAATTAAAAAATATCATTAAGCGCAATATGAGTAAGTTGTTTCAAATTTAGAAACTAGTTCTTCTTCCATTCATCTTTGTTTACTTATCAATACTGATGGTGTATGTGTCAAGAAGTAGGTCTTTGGTATGGTGGTAGAAACCATACAAGGATAAGTTTTTGCCAATTAGTCAACTTCACAGCTTAAAATTCTCAGGATTTGAAATTGAAGGAAGGAATTTTAAATACGAAGTTGTTGCCTTAATTGCTGATATGCATGCAAAAACATCTATATTAAATGTGAACCAATTTAATGGTTATTACGGCTGTAATCTTTACAGTGTGAAAGGAGAGCATCAAGATGGTCGAATGCTTTATCCATATAACGTAGACTTTTATATGAGAGATCCGATTGAATTTGCTGAAAAATGTTAAGCATGCTGAAACTTCAAAAAGTGTTGTTCATTAATGGTGTTTAGGGAAAATCCTTGCTCTCTGGTATTTAAAATGTGCCTTCATCTCTCCTAATAGACTACATGCATCAATGCCTATTAGGTGTTTGTAGATCACTAGTATACTTTTTTCTGAGTAAATTAGGCAAAAATAACAAAACTGAGTATACTTTTTATATTAGTAATATTCTTACACCATTGGAGATTGTAAGAAAACCGCGGGACTTTTCTTCTATTAAAACCTGGAAGGCTTCAGAGTTTAAGGAATATCTTTTTCACTATGGCGTTGTTTTTCTTAATCGCATGTGTTAAATTATGATCTTAAAGATTTATTTTTCTGTGTATCATTTGCCCTTAGGTTACTTTCTAAGAAGGTTATTTGCTCGATGGTATTTCTTATGCAATAACACTTATCAATAACTTTAATAACAATTTTGTTTCAGTTCTTCGTTATAGTTCACAAACCTGTAATATGCATTCCATGCGCCATTTAATATGGCAAGTGAAGAAGTTTGGTCCACTGGTTTTATTCAGCTTTCGGTTTTGAAAGAGGTAATCATTTTCATATAGCTCCAATTTCGAGAATTGTAAATTATGGTAAGTTGGCATCTATTTTATGTGAATTTTCAAGTAAATATACACATTTGAATGAAAAATATTTAATGAATGTATCACTATCTCATAAAAATAGCATATCTTCTTTTACTGGATTAGCCGAAAATGGTAATATCTACGCGCGGACTGTTTTTAATGAATGTGTATATCATTCTAAATAGACTTAGTAATCTTAATAACAAACAGTCTTAAACTTACTAAGATTATTATATAAAGTGATACTTAGTAAACTTACTAAAAAATATTCTTAGGATTATTAAGATTGTTGTGGAATGCAAGGGCTTAGTAAGTTTAATAGGTTTGTTATAGCATAAAGCTAAAAATAGTAAGATTAGTATTATTTTTCAACTTGGTATACAAGGAGGGGTCAGTCTTGCAATTATCTCGTTCAATATTTTGATGAAAGCACTAAATGGTGAAATTGAAGCTTTCTTTAATTACAATGCAGAATTTTATGTAGTTATATCTCCGTTTAGGATACAGGTTCGATTGCCATTTAATGTGAATGTAACTCCACTACATCCTTTTAAGGACTTAATTGTTTTAATTGATGAAACTATAAGACCATTGGCTGTATTCAGAAAGATTGACAAAGATTTCAAACGTGTATAAAATTATGTTCCGTGAGTTCATGTATCTCTCAGTTTGGATTATGAATTTGAATATAATTGAAACATGAAAACTGTTTTAAATGTTTTTGAGTAATATTTTTTAATTAAATAATAATATATATTAATATTGATTTAATTATATTTTATTTTGTTTAATATGCAATTTTTTTTAGAATATGGACTCAATTAAGAATTATATTTCTGGTATATTTCCCTTCTGATGAGAGATAAATACAAATAATAAGTTGTGGCCTTCTCAATTGTCTAAATTTGAAAAAATCTGCCTACTGTGAAGTTTGGAATTCACTGTGGAAAGATTGTTGCCCAAAGTAATTTTTTTATATATAACTAGACCTACTATTCTATTATGAGGAGAAACGATATATGCACAAGAATTATACTGATTTAGGCGTACCAGTATTGAAAATGTGAAATACGAAAGTTTTGCTATGCTTTATATTTAATTGTTACATTTTTTACATTTTATCGTTAATGTTGCGAGCAAATTATTCAAATATCACTGCAATATTCTTTGAAATTGAAAAAAGTAAGAATAGTGCACATTTATCATGAATCCCTGACAGCAAACTGCAACCCGGATGCTAAATTCTAATTTTTTGCTCAGAACAACTCATCCCTGGAATTACCCATACATATATTTATAGACGTCGGTTTGTACTATGTAAGTCATTTCACATTAATACAAAATAAAAAGTAATTTTGTCCAATAATATATTGAATTTATTAACATTGATAAATGAGCAATCGTATTTTAACAATTTAGGTGATGCTAAGTACAGCAACAAAAAAAGAAAAAAACTAGAGGCTAGGTTCGATAGCTCTTGGCCTTTCAATGTCTCCAGTTTTTCATTCCTGTCTGATAATGAAAGCTTCTCAGAAAATGTAAGTATTTGTTTGCATAAGGATTTGTTTGATTGGCAACGTGAGATTTCGGTGATTGCACAGAAAGTGAACTAGTGTAAATTTAGTTTTAAAGTTCTATTTCACCGCAATCATCTCTTGTTAACACATTGAAATCAATATAATATATGATCTTATATACATTTCTAGAAATCTATTACAAGCTCAATTTCAGTGGGAATACAACAGTCTTTAAAAATGTTCTTAAAATACAAGCATGATATTGCAAACTCTTGTGGAAACGCACCCTAAGGCAACAATGGTTATTCAATGGACAAAAAAGAAACCACTTCAAGAATTTCATATTTTTTTATTTTAATAATCTTTTTTTCCAATTCAGCACCCAGTACAATGTAAGTACGTAAAACACTGTAAAACGTAATAAGTTAATTAAATTGCTAAATTATGTTTCTCAAAATGATACTATACAATTGCATTTTTTCTTATTCCTATATTTTAGAATTCGTATCTTTGCTCGACTCCGTCTCTATTTTTTATTGCACACCAGAAACTACAGTTGCAGCTATTGATTCAAACCGAATTATAGCTCTGCTTGAAGAAAATTCCAGAACAAATCGCGAATTGACACATACAATCGGGCATTAAATCAAACAAATAAAAAGCTACTAAAAGATTTGTCATTCCTGGTATTAATCAGTTTTAATTTATTAATGTCTAACTAATTTTTAGAAATATAGCAGAAAAACTTCTACACCATCTGAAAATACTTCTGCTGAAACCGCAGATTATGTGATGAAGATTTGATTTATAACAACGTCGACCTTCTGCAAGTAAATGAAAATCGCCCTACAAAATTTTCGCTGAATATTTCTAGGATTTTGTGGTCTGATTCAGAAATGAAGACCGGGATGATACATCCTCAAAAAAGCTCCAAACCACACGCCACAAAGAACTTCCCTTTTAAGAGTATTATTTAATTTGTTAGTTTGATGAAGAGGAATGCTTTGAAACTAGAATACTCCTTAAAAATAAATTTATATATGACGTCTCAACTGAAAAGATTCTTGGAAAAATTAATATTTTTTCAAATAGCAAATTGAATGAGATTATCAACATAATCTTCTAGTGTTTTTTGCTGATTAAATGATGAAATTAGATGGTGAATTGTACCCATTCTAATATTAATGGTTTTTAAATATTAAAAAAAGTTGGTTTTCCATTCTTTACTAATTGGAAATATTTATCAAATTTTGTGACTTCAATGATGGAATCAAAATTTAGATTTTCTAGTACAATGACATGAGCTTACTCCTTTTCAACCAGTAACATAGGGGCATAGCAGATGATGAAAATATTTTGTAAATTTCAATAGTTGATTTGTGAATTTGCTTAGTTAGACCATATATCAATTATATTTTAGATTTTAATGAGTTTTGTGTTCAGAGGTCATCCAAAGGCGATTTGGTGCAGATTTGCAGCCTTATCGAGAAGCACACTCTGCTGTCAATCAAAGTGGATAGACATTTTGTAGAAAGACTAATGATTTTTTTATGAATGTGTGTTGTTTATATTTTAGTATATGTGCATTTTGTGAGTTTTATAATTGAAAAACAAATTTTCATACATTAAAAGAAATTTCAATTAAGAAAATTTTGAAAACTGCTATGCATCTATAAAACTTTTAAAATCTTAAAAGCATTGAAACTACTGATAAAAATCTTTAGTTTCTTGAAGAAACCTTTAAATCTTGTAAAGTTTCTTTAAAGATCTTGCAAAATGTTTCCCTATAAAAGATTTAAAATCTTTAAAGTATCTTAAAGAAAATTGAAAATCTTTAAAAATTCTTTAAAGAATCTTTGAAAATCCTTCCAATCTATTGCAAAGAAATATCCAAAAAACTTTGAAAATTCTTTAAAGATTTTAAAGTATATTCGACTAGGGTTAGCTTTTGAAATTCCATATTCTTTACAATTTTCATTTAAACATCGATCAGAAAATTCCTTTTTACTATTGCTGCAATATTGAATAGATGATATATCATCGCCAAAAAAATCGTCACATATTTTTAACAGAGAATAAAACGATAAGTTTTGCCAAATGTTTTGAGTAGGTAAAATCCTTGAAACAAAGTTCAACACACAAAGAGCTAACTCTTTCGACATACGTTTTTCTAAGTAAAATGTAAAAAAAATTGCACAAAAATACAATAGCTTTAAAGAAGACCCTTCATAAAGCGAATCATTTATATATCTCATATCACCAACATCTACATACGAATTACTATCTTCGGAAAATAAACATTCGCTTTCACTACTCGAGATTTCGGGAAAACTATCAGCTTCTGTCGTTTATGCTGTCAGAAAAAGTACCCGACTCAGTTCTTTTTGGATCAGAACTTACACTTTGAAGCGTTGTCATCACTAGATGTTGAAAGCTCAGGTGATTTAGATTCATCTAATACAGGCTTATACTGCAATTTTTGTCGTCGAGTACTGTAAGATACGTTTTTATTTTTGGTATGTACATTGGCCGTTACAAATGATAATTCTTTCAGTTTGAAATCATAATTTTCATAAATACAAATATTCTTATAAAAATACGGAAATATGTCATTGAAATCTATTATAGTGCTTCAGAAATCGTGAAATAATTGCATTCCATTTATAAACCAACATATATAATCAGTTTCACCATTACCATTACTTACTTCTTCTACTAAAAGTGAGATTAAGGCAGGATTTATTACTTGGAAAAGCATGTGGTTAATGTTGATGAAGATAAGCGCCCTAATAATGGTCTCGATGCATACATTTCCGCTAAATCTGTGACTCTTCCAAGAATTCAAGAACTTTTGCAAATTATTTGCACTATGGGTGTTACTACAGCTGGGCCAAAAAGAATATTTTCCAAACTAAATTTGGTGTTATCATCACGGCGAACAACAATGACTGAAGAGAGTCTCCAACATTTATTAATTCTTGGTGTTCACAAAGAATTATGTCCTTCCACAGATGATGTAATTGAAGAATTCGGAAAGCCTCATAGGCGCCTTGGTATTGTTTTGTAAAACAGATTGATTAATTGAAATTATATCTTCAATTTGTTTAACTTACTATTGAAAATATATATGCATGTAGGGCCCTATTTAATTGCACTTGCACTGTCAGATCATTAGGGGAACCGATTTCTTAATGTTTAGTGTTTTCTTAAAATTAGATTTATTGTCAGCTTTTGCTTTATTTACAATCATGATATTTTATGTAAACTAAGTATAGAGATAGAGAGTATGTACAAATCGTCTGTAGGGCTTGTTTAGGCCTAGTTGAACTACTTCCTGCATTATTGACACCCCACCGAAATTTATTCCTAGATCCGCCCCTGCTGCGAGTTGACTATTTTATAATCGAGTCGAGTTTGTGAATGTTGACTCGCGAGTCGAGTTGAGTCGACGTCATTATCATTATTAGAATAGCTCAACCCCCGCGCACAGCAAACGGCTAATTGGAGAATTAAATTGCATACACCGAAAGGCGACAGCGTGCACAATAAGTGGCTTATTACAATTCTACAATCAACTGGCTTCTGTTATGGCAAATCGGTAAGTAAAGTACGGTTTTGCTCAACATTGATAAATAATGCAACTTTCTAACAAAAGAATAATTTACTTTGAAATTTGTATAAAAATTATTTATAAATGAAACAACTTCAAGTGGCGGCGAATCAAGCAATCCTGGTGAAACAAGTATAAACAACGCTGCTGAATATCCCTGATCACTGGTTTTTAAGCATTTCAAGTGTCACCAAAGGTATGATGAGTGCCTAAGATGTAGGAAGAAGTACGAATCTGTTAAAAGCCGTCCGACCACAACTTTATGTAATCATTTACGCGACAGACACCCAGCTAAGTATTCAGAACTCAAAACTGCATAAGAAAAACGCAAAAAGGAAGCCCCTAAACCCCCTGTCAAACAAGCTAAGCTAAATTTTGCGGTATCTAAACCACTATCTGACAATGACAAACCGCTATTTAACGTCGCCGTTCTTGATTTTATTCTCAGATGTTCGCCCATTAGAGACAACTGCCGGGAAAGGTTTAAAAAAACTGCTCCTTGTTACTAAAAGAACTGGACAGTACCAACCACATTAAGCAGAAAATTGGACAAAAAACGTGATGAGATAGTAGGAGCCATACAATCCACTTTAAATGGATGAAAGAAGAACATGTTTGCATTAACCTTTGACCATTACAAGGCCAAAAATTTTGAAAATTTTTTGGTAATTACATGTCACATTCTTGATAAAAACTTTCGATTCTATAGGCCTTGACATTAAAAATTTCACTGAAAATCCTGACCATGCTACGCATAAAGCGGTGGATATTGCGCATATGGTGGAAGAATCACTTGAATCATATTCGCTCAGTAAAACTGATTGTGTTTGTGCGACAACCGATACTACTGCAACAATGCCCAAATGCGTTATTGAAAAAATGAATATTATGTGGCTAGGGTGTGCGGCCCATAAACTACAGCTGGCGTTGTTCTCTACGTTAAAAATTCAATCCAATGTTGAAAAGTTCATAAAGAAGCTCCATAAAATCACTAATTTTTTTCATTCGTCTTCAGTTGGGCATGAAATTTTGAAGAAAGTATTTAAGGAAACACTTAATCAATGTTTGCGAATGGATGTCTCCCTTCCTCACTACGCCACCCTGTGCTGTGACTACCACATGGGGGGTCGATATTCAAGCAAATCAAATGGTTTGAGTCAAACAGTCTTCTCTTTGGAAACGCCATTGTTGAATGTTCCCAAAGCAGTGCTAAGGATCCTCCAGATCCACTTAGCAAGGCGGACTAGGATCTGATCAAGGAGATAGTTCCCCTGTTAAAGCCTGTCAGTGAAGCCACGGAAACCCTGTCAGTTGAAAATTACGTAACCGCATCAAAGTTTTTCCAACCATATTTCCACTGAAAGCCAGTATCGAATCATGCTCAGCAGCTGGGGTGCGCCAATTTCGTGGCGAACTTATGCGGCAACTTAATGAAAGATTCAATTTTATAAACATTCCGGCACTATTAGCAGCTACCTACTTGGACCCCAGCTTTAAAAATGCGTTATTCAGTAAGGTGGAAACAGCTAAAGCAGAACATTCATTTTTCATACTTTAAAAAAAACATTGCCAAATACCAGATATTTCTGTAATTGTTGCTACTGATCGATCGAACACCAACCCCGGAGAGTCTCTCTTGGAACATGCTCACTTTGCAGCCAAGCGCCAAAGGCAAAGTGTGGAAACTAAACAAGTTGCCTCAATGGCAGACCGATTTGAAAAAGAAATCATCACTTATAAAGAGCAACCTCTGTTCGAGGGTTGCAATTATCCGCTCCAATATTGGGCTAATGTTACTAACCAGTTCCCAATCCTTAACCCTCAGCGTACCAACGTTTGACATAACCTATTCACGCCAACGTGTGATTTTAAGAATCACACATTTTAGTCAGTTAAGTTTATGAATCACACCTTAATTTATGTATTTTTCATTGTTTCGGTTAGTTAAATTTATGAATTACACGTTAATTTATGTATTTTAAATTTATGAACCAGTGTGAAAGTGATATAATAAAATTAAAATAAACTAAAAATATACCTACCTTTATTTTAAAACACAAAAAATACACTTTATAAAAATGTTAGTGAAATAAAGTCCAAGTAATAGAATAAAGAAGTAGAATAAAGTTCAGTTACAATTCAGACAGATTACACCTGCCACTTCATAGTGCTTACCACAGACTGGCAAGTCACACACCTGACATGTCATTTTTGTTAGGTTGCATAAACGCTGCATTTTCCCTGTTGCTTTACACAGCGAACATCGTCGTTTTTCATGACCTGCCGGTGCTTGATCGACAGCGTTCCCACCAATATTGGGACCAACATAATTTTCGATCATTTGGATCAATGGACGTTGTAAACCTCGATTTTCTGCTATGCGCGTTTTCATGTATGCTGATGTTAGCTCTTTTGCTAAAGTCTTCAGGAAATGGCGTCTTCTGTGAGTTGCTCTGATTTGTGTCCAATTTGGATGACACATGTTATACAATGTTAGACTATTTACGCCTGCAACATCGAGCCAATTTTGGAATTGCACAACTGTCCATCTTCGTGTCTTGAACCTAGTGGTGTATTGTTTGCACATTTGATCGACCGAATTGACACCTGCTTTTGTAGTGTTATAGTCAGTGACAGACAGACAACGGCTTATAATTTCATTTTCATTACACGATTGTNTGTATTCAAAACACATAATTAGACAAAGTAATGTATGGATACACAATTCGTAGTTCAACTTATCAAGTAATTGTAAATAATATGAAGTGTGATTTTTAAAATCACACGTTGGTAGGCTGACGGTTAAGGAAATTTTGCTATCACCAAATTTCATTCAATCTGAATTATTTGAGAATAAATAGAATGGATTTGAATTTTATTGCATTAAAAGGAAATTACATTCTCTTAATATGACAAACATTTTTCATTTATTTGCAACATATATTTTTAGTGCTAATCTGTACTTTTCAAATGTAAGTATTTCGTTCGTTCTCTAAAATACCATATCTTAGACCTCGGACAAAGATATTCCAAATCCCGCCGCAGGCAACATTAGAACCTAAATAGATGAACAGATATTTTCTCTATCATTGATGTTTTCGGATTATAATTATCTATATTAGTTCGTATGTTTTGAGTGCTCAACATTTATTTAACGAAATCATTCCGATTTTAAGAAATTCTTCGAGAAAATAGGGCTAAACTTTGAGTAAATATTCAGCGTTAGACAGTACAAATGTATAAAAGCAACAATATAATAGCCAATCAATGAGGAGCTTATGACATAAATAATTTGAAATTCCAATTTGATTTGTAGAATGAATATTACGCTGTCCAAACAATTTGACTACATCTTGGCAACTTGGGTGAGCATAAGTAATGGGGCACTGGGAATTGTGGGTGGCATATTGAATGTATTCATAATACTCACTTGCAAACGCATTCAACCTAAATCGAGCTTTTTGGCACTTATGCAAGTGTTAGCTATTTGGGACTGTGCATTGTGCTTTCAAATGGGCATTCGACATGGCATTGCAGGATCAATGGGTAAAAATTCTTCTGCAACT
>CABFPE010000640.1:302784-315313 GCA_900660155.1 Hofstenia miamia | reverse complement strand
TAATATATATATATATATATATATATATATATAGAAGACATACCGGCCTCCCCGCTAGCTCCAGTAATTGATGCGTTACTCTCATCTACACAGGTTTCTATATATATATAATATATTATTTCGAAGTCCCCAGTGAAACAATATAGACATGAACACTCCTCAGTTTTCCCTTCAAATATTGACTTACAAAAAGTAAATCTAGTGTTAAAAGATTTTGTGAAGAAACAGTTGCAGCCTTACTCATATCTTCTTCAACAAACATTATTAATGTGAAAATTTATAACAGGATAAGCTTCCAATATCGTCTGAAGGTAGCGAAAGTCTGGAGTTCTTGGATTATTTTTCCCGTTTAGTAAAATTTCTGACTCCTGTTGCTACCACGTGCTGAATTGCCTCTTTGACTAAAGATACTGTTCTAGGCTTATGCAGAACTTGTAGAGGTTTAATTGATTTAACCCGATTTCTCTTATCTACATCTATTAACGAAGTAAAATTTGAATGTTTTATTGGGACAATTTCAATCGGATGACATTGAAGAAAAAAATTGGTCATTACCGTCGTTCTGCAGCTGCAATTATTATGTTTCTGTCCAACAAATAATGGAAACATCGCTTTGATATTGCAAGTTGGCTATTGAAAATAATTTAGATCTCGGTGAATATGTTGGCAAGGACAATCATATTTGTACAAATTGTTTTGCTCCGATTACTAGAAGGGAGCATAAATTTATGGAATCGTTGAATGCCAATCATTTGTCAATTGATGCGAAACTGGCGCTTGTATAAATTGTAAGACATGTGCAAAGAATTTTCCACAACTTATAACGGTGAATTTCTATCACTTCTCAATCATGGAAAAGCTAATTCACAGCAATGTCGAAACAAACTATCACAATGCCTTCAATCGCTTGCTGAAATTAAATAGCATCGATCGCTCTGGAGTTATTATTTAGCATCATTTGCAACGTGTTTTTGAATAATTCGTAAAAAATTTCAAAATTTTGTAAAAAGGAATGTGTTAAAAAATGATAGTTTTAAAGTGAAATTGAAATAAATAGATTTTAAAGTTTCTTTAAAAAATTTAGCATGAAATTTAAGCACCATCATTATATAATTATCATACATTATATACCTCAGTTTCTTAATCAGAATTTTACATTAGCTTTAAGTATGCATTTTTAATGAAATTTAGTACTACATTATTATAAATGTGTGAATAAGGGTTTGTCAAGCATGTAATACATTCGCTTCCGCTAGATTCAGCCTAGGCTAGGACGGCTTGACCTGGTAAATAGGCATCGCCTTGTCGGCGATACTATAACATTAGAATATTGCAATACTTTGTTAAACAATAATGTACAAAATCTAGCTTATAGATTCTTCCAGAGTAGATGAACTCGGGAATCAAGTTTAAACGCACTTAAACTTCTACATTTCATCAATTACTAATATTCTTAAACTAGAGTTTAAAAGAAATTTGTCAAAAAAACTATTATTAATGTATCGTAAAAAGCAACACTGAATTACCTCGTGCTTTTTAAGATGAATTTTGAGCATGCATTTTCGCCTGAATGTTCTAAAACAAACACGACATGAAAGTAAAGCAGTTAAATGCACACTTTTATGTGAACGAAGTCGAGTGTGTGATGAGAAAATTTTTCCACACTTGGGATAAGGACACATAAATATCGGTGTGTCATGAACATCTTCAGAATGCGCTGTCAATCTAAAAAAAGGCCGTTGAAAATTCAACCGAACTTCCTACACACCCTAACAACTGATGCTTAGTTAACAGCCATTTAAACTAGGCTCCTGCGAGTTGACTTTTTTAGGCCACGGTCGGGCTCGAGTCGAGCTACCATTTTATTTAGACATGTTTTTCTTGTTAATCTAAGCTCTATATAACTGCCACATATTGAACAACATTATGTAAATATATGAAAGAAATACAGCATGTTAAACTAAATACGAGACCCAAGCTCGATGGGTCGATATTTGACGTAAATGGGGAAGGATTCTTCGGCATTAAAGGCAACAATTGAAGTAAAAAAGATGTTATTTATACTAATATTTGGGTTCGAAAACTCAGAGGGCCTTATCTTAAACATAGAAAATAATTACAATAGCTAAAATAAAACTTAAAAATATAAGAAAACTAACTTCAATTAAAAACAAATATTAAATCTTCCTTTGGAATAAACAACAATTCGTTGAATTCATTTCATAGTGGTGTGATTCAACACTACGTAATTTTTTCACGATGTACACAATATAAAATAGGCCAACTTGAACTCCAATATTGCGTACTGAAGTTCGACTGTATAGATAAATCAATGTGAACACAGACAATTTAGTATGAATAGAGGCCAACCTTTTCGCGTTAGAAAACGCCTTCCCACATTTGATACATAAGAACGTGAATTGATTGTGAAGGGAGCGCATATGAGAATTGAGCGAATTGCACATGACTTCCTTAGAACAGATCTTACATTTAACTATCTCCCCATGCTCTTCTTTATGATTAAGATAGTCCTCTAGCCTAAAATAATAACGAATTACATAAAGATACACAAGTAAAGTAAATTTATTTATTAAATCAACAAAAAACTTTTAAAATGGAAAGTAAATATAACACTGATTAAATAAACCTAAATTTCTAAAATATATGTGTGTAAACAATGCATATTACTTAGTTGCTTGATAACAGCAAATAGCACAAGTCATTTGTTCAGCATGTTCCAAATTCAGATGGACATCTAAAGCAGCGGAATCAGTGTGAACTGAGCTACAAATAGGACACATATAAGCCTCATCATCTGTAGTGAAATCTTCTCCACCATCCCCATTATGAGAAAATACTGAATGATTCCTTATTGCTGAGAGCGAAGTAAATTCTTCCTAAATTTAAATCATATCTTTAGGTTCAAACACTACCAACTAAATAATTCAAAACATGTAAGCACTGAATATATTCTACATAAGCCTGAGCCATGGGTGGAACCCGTCGAACAAAATAGTAACCCAACCATACCGGCACTTCTTAATTTTCATGCCGGTCGACCTGTGTGGGTTTTGGGGATATCAACCTGAGCAGCATACAACCGATGGGAAATACAGATAACTCCGCTTTACTCGGAGCCGATTTACTCGTATATTTACTTATTGCGTAAATGTTCTCAAATGTCCGTATTTTTCCTGTTCAAACCGTCATTAAATATTTCATTTTACTCGTAGAAATAACTCGTATTTTTACTTAATGCATATTGAATTTTCGGTCCATTTGTATAAATTGTATAGTAAACCAGGCGGTTACAAAAAAGCTTGAACGCCATTGATTGGCACGCCTTGTCAAGGTATTACGAAACGCCCAGTTGCGGATACAGATAAATTTTTTACAGGGGACTCAATGTAAAATAAAATGCTAAGTGAATAATTGGGTACTAGAGAGGGCATAAGACTATTCACTTTTCAATTTTTAAAATGCAGCACTATGCACAGATTTCACCATCATCTACTGACTCCAAAAATGAAAACAGAATTTTTGCAATTTTTCAATTTTTTTCAAATTGCAAATTACGCTTTAATTATAGCATGTTGTGTCTTTTAGGGGATTTTTGAATTATGTACTACAAAATAGAAAATGGAATAATTATCAAGAATTAATAAAATGTTATTTAAGCAAAATAAACACATAAAAATCAAATAAAGAACAGGTAAATACAAATGAGATTCAAAAAGGTGTATGTTAATTTCCAACATCAAGAGGTTTTGTATTCCATAGGATTATATTAGGCGAAGTTCAATTCCTCAGTTAATTCCTCAATGCTAACAATTTGAACTTGATTTAAAATCACAGTATCTTCAGAACTAGAAACGAATGTGATTGTCAATCATTTAGTTCACTAACAACCAACACGTGCAACACTTTGTATAAAGAAGTTTGTATCTTCTGTCATATCATAATTCAATATAATGATTAATCTTTCAAAAATCTATTCCAGTGCCTAGAAAATATGTTACAACAAAAAATTCTCTTTTTAAAATTCAGAAAGGACGACAATTATTCTTCTTATTTCATTTCCAGGTAAAGTTCTAGCAAGAAAATTCTGATCAAATAAATACTCGGTCAGGGTTATGTATCTTGGAACAGAATTAAAACAAATCAGTTTCAAATAAGAACTGTCAGTGTCACTTGAGGTAATGGCTGGCTCCATTTAAGTGGTGATAAACTTCAAGCCTTGATTTTGCATGGTGTTGTCTAGTTCCACGAATGCAGAGAACCATGTTTTGTAACAAGGAGAAGCTAAGTTGGCATCTTATCCAGTTGTAGGTTATGGAATAGTTGATAAGCTTTTGTCAGCGATTAAACCACAAAGTTGTTTTAGAAACTTTTCAGATGCACTGAACACCAGTGGTGTAAATGAGGCGAGATTAAGTAAATTGCAAAATGTTCACCTAATGGTATGAATATGTGCTTAGTCTCAATTTCAATCAATGTTGCTAAATATGTTGATAAAATTAAATTCACAAATTGTTTTGCGATCTTTGGAGTAGGTGCATGGTGTTGAATTTGAGTACAAAAAATTTTACCAACCCTATTGATTATCAAATGGGGTTAGTAGGAACATAGTTGAGAAATAGAAATTGCAGACAAGGAGAAAAAGTTATATAATTATTACTCATGCTATGCTTAATATAGTACATTGTTCTTTTGACTATAAATTAATCACTAAGTTTATGTGCCACGGGGCAGCCTTAGCTATGCTAATCTAATTTCACTAGTATATTTTTAAATGCAAAATAATTTAAAATTTTATGCTAAAATTAAAATATCTCACAGAAATCAAATGTGTTCCTATTTATCCTCATCCAAAAGAGTTAATTGAAATACTTTTAAAAATTAAAACAATTCCTGGCAACTACATATTCTATATTTATTGAGATGAAATTTCATGATCCATAGAACCCATTATAGTGTAAAATTCAATGGAATACATTTTACATGTTCCAAATCTTTGTAAAAAACTTAAAAAATTGTTCTTATTCTCTCCATTTGACGGTATTAAGGAATTTTCTTTGTAATTTTTATTGTGCAATTTTAACCCTAGAACGACTGAATAGGTCAATTGACCTAAATTGATCATATCTTTTTGAATTATATTTAAGGAATTTGCGGAATTTTTCTAATATTTCGTTAATTTTACTATGCTTACTAAACAAATGTAATTCTCTGAAAAATTTCATTAAAATGGAATTTCCTTTGCCAGCAAATCTAAATATACCTAGAAAGACTGAATAGGTCAATTGACCATTGAGTACTTTAAGTGGAAAATGCATTTCACACATCAATGTAATGATAATTTTCAATTATAATTATTAACTAGACAATTTTCAATATAAATCCCAGTCAATGTTTCTTTTATTTTTGCATAGGGTCTCCTGAAAATACACTTATTATATAAAGACGACAATGGGTGTGGTTCTTCACAGGCACTATATTAGTATATGATGTATAACTTTGAGCAATATAATATTTTGGCCTTCGTCATTTTAGTTATCTTGGTGAGTATAAATTTAAATATGTAAAATCAATGTCTCTTTTCTATTACTACATGCAATATTTATCTCTTTACTAATTATGTATACATTCAAACAAAGAATGTCAAGCAAGTTGAAAAACACTTCCAAGAACCATCAAAGTGAGGCTGCTTACATTGAGAATCATCTTAATATTTTGTCAGCAGTATCTACATTTTTTGTGAAATTATAATAATATATTACTAGAGAACTTTTTTGAATCGCCTTCAATCATTTCTGACCTAAAATGCAGTGATGGCAACAGAAGAACTTTCTTTTACTTGGATTATATGAACAAATCATTGGTGAACAAAAACTTACAATAAAAAATTTGAAATTTTTATTATTTCTTAGTGAATCAGGGATTTCTCTTTGAATAGTTAAACAGATTCTACAATTGTGGTTTTTCTTTTCGACAGTTTATTACAAATTCTTTTAGGTGGAAATATTATCAGTTATCACTGAAAATCCAGCATCTTAAAATAGTCACATTAGGGACATTACAATTCAATAATTTTTCTCATAAAACACATCTATACATATTGTCTTTATTTTAAAATAAGACTATCTCATCATATGCGTAAAATTGAACATATTAGTTTTCCGCAATATATATTACAAATTGCTATAGAAACACTTAACATGACTACGTAAAAGCATTTGTAATAGAAATCTACAATTAATGTTAGTCCTTGAAGTATATGCATTGTAAATCTTAAATATTTATAGAGATAGGACAATTGACCTATTCAGGCGTTGAAGCTATATTCAAATTTCAGTCTTTCTAGGGTTAATGAATTTTTCTTATTTTAGAGGGGGTTCGGGCCCCCTCGTCCCCCCTTTGTATCCGCTCTAGCGAAATGCTACTGATGCATTGTTAGCCATGGCGGGGAAAAGGAAAGTTGTGTCTTGTACTTACAGTGAGAAATATGAAATCATCAAATTCTACGAAGGCCATCCTAGCTGGAAGAAGAAAGAGATTGTTGCAAAGCTTGATGTAAAGCCTCACACGCTAAATTATATACTGAAAAACCAAGACAAGCTCAAATAAATTATAGAGAAGCCGCCAGATGCTCGAAAAGGTTCAAACAAGCGGGCGCGTACAATACTATCAGACGTCGAGGCCGCACTCATCATTTGGTTTCGTCAGTTCATCTAAATGTAGATTTGCGAATTGATGCTGACATGCTAATGACAAAGGTGAATTACTTCTGTCAGCAAATTGGACATGATGCTACATGTACTATCTTAGGAGGTTGGATCAGCCGATTTAAACAGATACGGATTTACGCAAATCCTGAAGTCTGGCGAGGCTGGATGCGTCGATCAGTCTGTTGTTGCCGAATGAAAGAGTGGAAAACTTCAAGAAATTCTGTAGAAATACGCGTCGGACGACACATATAATACAGACGAAACAGGGCTCTTCTGGAAAGTGCTTACCGAAAAGTCTATTGGCTTTATCATGGGCAATGTCCATGGATCCAAGCAGCAAAAGCAGCGAATGACTATCTTAGTGGCCGCAAATATGAGTGGAACTGATAAGCTAGACCTGTTGGTCTTCAGTAAAATAAAAAGCCAAGAGAATTCAAAAACGTCATGAAAATCCCGCTTTATTATGAAGCTAATAAGAAAGCATGGATGACTGGTCATCTATTCACTGGCCGGTTGATAAAGATAGACTGAAAAATGATGCTTCAGCATAGAAAAATTTGTTTAGTCGTCGATAACTGTTCCGCGTATCCAGCTCTCGATTTTGACAACACAGAGATGGTTTTCTTGCCTCCCAATACAACAAGAATTACGCAGCCAATGGACGGAGGTGTGAATAAAAATTTTAAGCTACACTACCGTAAGACCATGGTTTTGCGTTGTCTAAGTGCCGCTAAAGCAGGACTAGAATTCACATGGAACATTCTCGACGCAATCGTGCAATCAAGTCTGCTTGGCGAAAGTCACGGAAAGAACAATTCATAACTGCTTCAGAGCAACTGGGTTTGTTGTGCCCACTGGCTACGGGCAGATGATGAGTAAATAAAACTTTTGTTAAACAAGTTTTTATATGACTATACATAAAGAACAGTTCTGCAATTTTCATATAAATAATTGTACATGAGCATGTACTACATATAAATAATTGTACAAGTATTTCATTTAGCGTCTCATGTAAATGTAATGATTGAACTGATAAACTAGCTGTAAAATTGTTAAAGTAATAAAATAAGGGTTGTAGAACCACTTTGAAGAGGTCCGACATTGAGAGTCACCTTACTCCTATTTCACTTAATCCGTATAAAAATCGGCAGTCCCTAGAGATACAAATTAAGTGGAGATGACTGTATATCCTAACGTCTAAAACTGATTAGTTCCCAACTGAGCTTTTAGTGTTTTATATATGAGTAGAGATGAATGAATATATGAAGGAAACAATTGAGTTAATGAAGAAACAGATTGACGTAAATATGTCCAAATTCATTAACATAAATTGTTGTTCATTGCTTCCTTGAGAACAATAATTGATTCCACTGAATGGCTTTTAGAGTAGCGCGGTCGTGAGTAACAATACGCCCTCCAAAAGAAAAGTGGCGCCCTGACTCTGCTTTTACCGTTTCAAATATCTTGACACAGCCCAACCGGTTCCAACCACGGCCTGCAAGATGCGGGCTTTTTGAAAGCGATTCGATTAGCATTTAAAAAGTCGATTATCAATTCGATTATTGAAACTAAAATAGCTTAAAACATTTATTTACTCTTATAAACAGGACTACAAAACGTTTAAGGGTTGAGTGATTGCCAGAACATCATGATTATATTACATCCAAAATTCAATATGTATTGCTTAAAACGTGTTATAAAGTACATACAACATACAACAGAAAAAATACGATTTTTGGTAAAACTTTCGGAGCTGCAAAAAACTTCATTAAACAACACCATTACAACACAAAAAATAGAAAAATTTACGAATTAAGTAGTCGCTTTTAACTATATTTTGACCTAAAACAAAATTTTGACCTAACTAATTATTTTAAACTTTTTGACCCTACAACCATTCTAAATATTTGCAAACTTCACACTTTTCATTTCTAATCAAATCTTGTAATAATTTTCTACTGAAAAAAACATTTTAACTATTTTCTATTGACCGTCCTAGTGATTACTGCAGTTAATTTCTTTGCTCATGATTGGTTGATTTATTTTCATCTAAAACGGCGATATGTATTGCTAGCGTAATTGTTTTTAAAATCAATAGTAAACGAATAATCGATGAAATTTGGCCTATTGCAAATATTAAAATTTACATCAATTTCGACTCGATTAGCCAATGCATTGCACAGCCTTAATTCTACTAATAATCCACAAAAACCAAAAAAGATGACAAATTTATATAGTGCAATGACAAACTTGGTACCGTATTTTTTAAAGAGTCAAAGAAACAAATATAACTATATAAATACCGGTGACACTAGGCTCTTGAATTCTGGAAATGTTGAGTTAAAAATAATTGTTGACACATACTAAAATATTACAGGAGGTATTAGTAAAAACTCACAGAAATCCATTTTAAAGCACTCAGAATAGCTTATACCAATATGTTAAATTTACTTAACCCTAACTTGGGCGGTACTTGACAACGGATAATAAATGAAGCAAGTATGCCATATATTTAGCAAAACAAGAGTAGATGTGGCGAAATGGAATTGTTGGAAAAATGATGTCCTTTAGAAAATATTGTTAGAGGCATTTCATACTGACGCATCTCAATTTTGTCATAGATTTTGTGTTTTTGACAACTAATTGCATTAAACCTACATTGCATTTCACAAACGGACGGATCTGAAATCCTACTCTTTAATAGTTTTATCTTTATTAACGTACCTTGTTTTCTAGGTACATTAATCATACAAAGAAATGGCTTAACTTGCGTCGCATTTAAAATGAGCTCACTGTATTTTCTGACGCAAATTTAATAAACTTTTCTGATGTAAATTTCTGACAATTTGAGATGTCTTCTTGTAAAATTTTTACCATGGAAAATTCTTGATATAAATATTATTTACATTAATGAGATTGTTTTCTTTAGAGATGATGGCCTGACCGATGTCTAAGTGCAAAAAAGTTTTGATGCAGAAATTACTGCTGGTGCTTGTACTGTGAACATAACTGATGTAAAACCATCACTACTATCAAAAAACGCACAATCGCAATAGTTCTAGCTGACTGTTATTCAAATTGTCCTTTATCAATGCAAACAAACAGAAAATCACAATTTGTCCTAATACTTTAAAAATTTTGAACAAAGGGCTTATCGGAATCATGGTTTATCAAACCTTTTTATATCTCTTTAGACAGATTTTTTGATTTAATACAAGATTAAATACACATTCATCGCAATAAAAAAGATTTTGTATCATTTATTTTGGATCGTTTCCTTGATCTGTTCTCCACTTTCTGTGTTCAAATATATCGAGAGTTATGCGCAGGAATAAATGTGGAGCTTCTAATATTATATGCCAGGACACTTAAATTTTCACATTGGTTTCTAGACACCAACATCACTAAATAAATTTTTTCAATACGCCACTGCAAATTGAACCAATCATTGAACAGTTTAGGGCCCGAAACAATTACTATAGTTAAGAAATCGTTCTCACCATGGATGTTCATTAAATTATAATATAAAATTTATCAAAAATCGATATTGTGCGTACGAAATTTCAACTTCTGTTTCTTTGACACAATGTGAAAAAAAATAATTGTATTTTCGACTAGAATTCATTGATAGTGGGAAATCACCTTGAGGGTAAACCAAGAGGCATCGGCATGGATAGAAAATGCATTAAAAAAACTGAGTTAATTTGTAGGAAAATTAGGTTGCTAAAACCTACATGAAATTGTTTTGTAAACTATTAGAAAACACTGATGTTTTCTGATGGAAGTCGATTTGCAAAAGAGGACAAAAGAGGGACTAAAACATGGAGAAATCTGGCGGTGTGAGGTGCATCACTGGAAAAATTAACTAAGAAAAGTATGTTTCGGTGTTAGAGTGCAATCTTATCCTAATAACAGAAAAACATTGTTGGCAAATATTTTTTCATGGAGGACAACACAAGAGCGCATAAGACAGCTTCAACCCAACCATACCTTGACAATCGAACTACAGTATTTCAAAAATTGAAGAGCCTCCTCAATCACTTGATCTCACCTCGATTGTGTGTTTAAAAATGAAGGAGTAGATTGCGTATGGGAATCTTTGACATGTGGATTATTTGAAACCCATAGAGAGCCTGACCGATACACACAGAGTTATTTTTGTTATGCAAGGATATAAAAAACTTTGCATTTTTTATTCGTGTAAAGATAACGAAGCATTACAGAAATAATTGAAATTTGTGGAGCTATGAAATACATAAGGAAATATCTTTTCAGGGAATAACTTTTGCATTCGCAAAATGAAATTGCATATTTGAAAATTTATTATATTTTCAGGAAGCCTACCTTACATATCTTACAGACGAATATATGATGAACTTTCAATAAATGTGCACGAAGGTTAATAAATGAATTTGTGACACGTGGACACTTTGGACACTGTAATCGCCGCATGGAATCCGTTTGAATAGACTTTGTATGATGCATTGCTCTCCGATGCTTTATAAGTGCTAACCCAGAACTTAGACAAATTCGACATTCGCGGCAGTAAAAAAAGTTCTGTAAACTATCACTATGTACTGACGATGCATCTGAAATTGATTGCGTATCTATACAACTACCTAATCCATTTACGGAAGTAGGTTTGCTTTTGGAATTGGGCAAGAGAATATCGCCAAGAAAGTGTTCACTTAAAGACTCGGTAAGCGGAAACTGAGGATCTTCAATGGAAGTTTCAAATTGTTCAGAAACATCAAAACTGTCAATACGCAAAGGATCATTAACTAAGATGTAATAATCTGCTTTGCTGATGTGCTGCCTAAGATGAATGAGGTACGAAACTTTATTTTCACTTGTGTAATTGCAGATTTGACATCTAAAGAAACACTAATGTTATTATGAAATTATGTCTGGAAATTGTACACATTCTGTATTAACATATGTACTACAAAATAGTGCGGTAGAACGCAAACCTATAACTGTGATTGAGATTGAGACCATGGAAATTAATTAAAACGTTTTGAGCACAATTCTGCAAAGTCTTACCTTTTAAATTACTTGTTGTTACAATACTTTCTTGCAAAACACGAACATTGAAATACATATAATTATTCAGAACTTTATGTTGACAAACAATGTCGAGTAAAATTGATAAGGGAAATTACATTGCACACTTTGCCATGTAATTCAGTGTTCAACTAGAATTTCAGTGCTTATCTAATTCCTGCAATGAACTATTCAAAGATTTTTTCAGAAAAAATCAGAATTTATGACTTGTCATTCTTACTAACAATATGAAAACTAGCCATATATCACAATCAACATCCTTAACCCTTTCGATCCGACTTTTGCACAATTAACTTTCAATCATTTTTTCGGTATCTCCTACTTATTATGACACTCCTTAACTACCATAAGCAAAATTGAAAATTTTTATAATAGGTACATGTGTTTTTCGACCATGGGACAATATGTCCCAACAGTATTATAATGAAAAATATTATAAAAACGTTTAAAATTGATATTAGTATTTGGAAAATGTTCTTGGGACGTATATGTCCCATTAGGACCGAAAGGGTTAAACAAACATGCAAAATAAAGAAAATAATAAAACACAAAAAAATTCTGAAAAATTGAACTCTAAGCTTGATTGTATCAGGACAAAATATAAAAAACTTTTCAGTAAACTGTTGTACACGATTATTGATAAGGTTACATCGAAATCGGCAAAATTTGAAATTGAGTATTGCAAATAAATAAAGAAATAAAACAAAATTAATTGTCTTTATGCCTATATATATATA
>CABFPE010000640.1:279057-292441 GCA_900660155.1 Hofstenia miamia | reverse complement strand
CTTTTGTCACACCCTGTATATATATATATATATATATATATATATATGAGGATATGGGAAAGGAGAATTGACAGACAGGTGGAAGGGGATGATTGATCGGACAGCTTATTTGGAATAAGGAACACAGAGGTGTCAAAAATCAGAATGAGAGCACAGAACCAAATGAAGGAGGGCGTAGAAAATAATACAAGTTGTTTAAAGAAATAGTGAGGAAAGAAATCTATGGCAGCAGACTCATATGAGACATTAAAGTCAAGAGCGTTCCAACAAATATTAGGAAGATTGTAGTCACCGCAAACAAAAAGATGGGACTGAGTGCAGAATTCAAGTTGATGAGAGAGACGGAGAGAATGATAGACTGGCCATGAAAATACTGAAGCATAGATGATAAATCAGTAATGAAAATTCGAAAAGGACTGTTGGAGGGAGGGTTGTAAACACAGAGCAAAGAAACAATATGGTCACTGAGAACAACAGCACAACAACAGCAGAAATCAAATGCTAGAGCACTAAAGGAGAAGGGGGATATCGAAGTTAAAAGACGTATGACAATACGAACACCACCATGGCGACCACAGGACTGATCTACACAGAATAGACCTTTGATAGTAGAGCTAGGAAAAACATTGCCAGCAACAGCAGGATAAAGCCAGTTTTCACTGATGAAAATGAAGTAAACAGGTGACTGCAAGAAGTTATAGAAACTGAGACGACAATTTCGAGACCAGACTGTGAGCATTGGCGAGTAATAAAGAAAAACTAGAGTTAAGTGGAAGAACACATTCAGAGCCAGGCGGATCAGGTAGTGAATCACAACGAGAATAGGACGGCGCTCATCATCAGAGGCGATAGTAGCGAATTAAGAGGCCTTCAGACCATAAATTAGGATCCATGAGTGAGAGATGAGAATTTTGTTCGCATTCTATATGGAAGGATGAGAATGAAAAATCATTATGCGGTGGGACAGGAAGGACATCATCAAAAATAAATTAGGAGGGACGAAGGGGATCAACAACGTTTGAAGCAGAGACAAAGATAATATGAGCTTTGCGAGGACATGTGAGCGGACTAACTAAGATAACAGGAAGTTGTCAGGTTGAATTAGTACCAAGGATTGGACAAGGATTAGGGCGATGAGTGGACAATGGAATGACCTTGTTCAGGGGCGGGTGGCAGCATAGAAAAAAGATCAACAGCCAGTGGAGAACTTGGGGCAGGAAGATTAGGAGAATAGACGGCACATGATGCAGAAGCACAATAAGATTACTTACATTTTCAAAACCGCTTGGTTTGTTAGAATAATTAAGCAGTAAATGTTACTGCTACAGACTGTAGTAGAAAAATGTCATTTATATTTAGAATTTCCGTTACCACGAAATCGAAGACTTCCTGCGCGTTTTTCACTTTCGCAGGTTGCTTTTTGAATTTCTCGATGATGTCAACAATTCACTGCCAATTAATATATAAAGAAAACCAGGATATTAAAAGTTATTGAATGTGTGCAGGGATGCTTCTAAATGGTGAAGTCACTAATGCATACTTGGAAACAAATGGTCCGAATGTCTCCCAATTAAAAGTTCAATTGCCACTTCTGCTGAATCACAAACAAGTTAAAAATGTATACGATGCACAGCTTGCTCATTTAAACAATGTTGCAGAGGTTTACACACACTTTTTCTAGAGGTGTCTAAACTGCTTAAGAGTATAGAATGGGGTGCACGCGGAACCAACGGACAAAGTAAACACTAATATAGGGTAAACAACGATTAGGAATGCAATATCATACGTACAAAATTTAAAAAATAATAGATATAGACCGATAACGCGGTATATATTTAAGGGAATTAGTGCAGAAAAATTGAAATTCACAAAATGATTAACTATTATTAAACGCATTCAAGATAAAAAGAATATCAATTAAATTTTCAGTGTAAATCAAGTCATTACCTTAGGTGAAATTTCCAAATACATTGTGGTAAAAACATAATTTCAATTATTCAATGTGTTTTGGTTGTATTATTATGTATAATATATGCGCTTTGTTGAGTACACAATTTATAGAGGAAGTTTTTGTGTATAAATATAGAGGATATTTGATTAAATTTTTATTAAAATTTACATTATATTACATCAGCTAAAAATAAAGTTATTTTTAATGAAATTGTTGCAAGCTTATTAAAAGACGCATGAGAGAAAATCATTCGAACAGGGACTATATTCATTATTTATGTTTTTAATATGAAATTCTAACACAAAAAATTTTTTCATAAAAATCAAATATCCTCTATATTTATACACAAAAACTTCCTCAATAAATTATGTACTCAACAAAGAGCATATATTAGTTGTTATAATAATACGAGCAAAACACATTGAATAATCGAAACTATATTTTTACCACAATGTATTTGGAAATTTTACCTAAGGTAAGGGCTTTATTTAAACTTACAATGCATAGATTTGCATAAATATGCCTATATATCTTGCCATTTGCTTAATAATAGATACTAATTATTCATGAATTCTAAGTTTTCTGTGCTATTGTCCTTAAATAAATACCGCGTGCTACGAATTTGGTAAATTATGCAAAGTTAACATTTTATATCTATTATTTTTTCAACTTTTTATATATGTTATTGCATTTCTAATAGTTTTTTATCCTATCTTAGTGTTTATTTTGTCCGCGTGCACCCTATTCTATACCTACCGCTTTAAACCCGGCGAAAGATCAACAAAGACAAAAAAGGGCTAATTATATTGCATTTACTAACACAGATAAAAAATATTTGACACGATTTGGTGATTATGTCAAACCCTAAATTTTAAATTTGCATCATTTTAATTTAATAATTATAACTGATTATACATTGCATGATTTATTCTTCATCTAAGTGAGGCAAAAAAATTAATGACAAATCAAATTCCTTCTGCATATTTTGCGAGTAGAACTGATCCTTTTATCGGATGTCCAGAAACTATCCTCTGTGGAATGCTTCGTCATAAAGGCATAGCTACTGCAAGTAGGATTAATAGGGCTTAAAACAGAGCACTAGAGAAGCTCACATGCAATTTCTCGTAAATTAAATATTGTATGCAATTAGATGAGTAATTCTTGAATAGATTAAAAGCCGATGCGCTTAAGCTATGAATCATATTATGGTTATGGTATTCCAAACAACATTTACAAGAGCGCCTCTCACTTACTTGCTGAACCTTTGTCTAATATCATTAATACTTCTTTCCGCCTGAGTTGTGTTCCGAGAAATTTCAAGATTGCTAATGTCATTCCTTTGCCAAAAGTGAGCACGCCTGACATCGGTTATCTTCGTCCGATATCTCTTTTATCAATTCCCTCGAAGTGTCACGAATTCATGGCACTACGTAATCTTAAACCACATATCGTTCCGCTGATTGACAAAGCACAGCAAGCTTATTTGAAGGGAAGGTTTACATGTACAGCTATGATTCGGCTCGTTGACGAAATTACTCGAATTCTGGATGCAAGAGATGATGTACTGCTACAGGCTTTCGATCTAAGCAAGGCCTTTGACACTGTCCCTCACAGCCGACTTTTATTGAAGCTTTCTAAGAAGCGGCATTTCCTTTGTGAACTGGCTATCTGACTACCTTACAAACCGGAGCTTCCGTGTATCACATTCCGGTGTTTTTTTAGCGATTTCTTGCCTGTCGTGAGTGGAGTGCCGCAAGGATCCGTTACCGGGCCTCTGCTCTTTCTTTTCTACATCTCTGATTTTTCAGGTATTCATGGTCTGCTGATCAAATTCGCGGACGATATGACATCAATAATCAGGTTGACAAAAAACGCCTTCATCAATACCGATGCGATCCTACTTGATAAGTATTGCTCTATCAACTCTCTCTTGCTGAATAAGAAGAAGTCTGTCCAAATGATCATCTCCACACGCAAGACCAATAGAGTCTCACACACACTCCCCGATGTCGACATCCCCGTTGTTGATAATGCCAAAATACTGGGCATCATAATTGACTCTAATCTTAACTGGATTACCACTTTGATACAGTCATGAAAAGAGCAGCGCAAAGGTTTACGATCCTTAGGCAGTTGAAGCCTGTCTGTAATGAAGACGCCCTTCGTAACATTTTTAACTGCACTGTAGTTTCGCTCTTTGATTACTGTGCTCCGTTGTTCGTAGGTCTTGGCGACACGCTTAATGTCAAGGTTCAAAGAATTTTTTCACGTGGTCATTAGATTATTACTGGCAATGAAATCAATGCTCTAAACTACGTGGCTAGGAGACAGGAATTGGCCGTCAGACTTTTCACTAAGTCATCACTCAACTCACACTGTCTTAAAGATTTGTACCCTAAACTCCAGCCAAGATCTTGGTCGTCTTAAAGTGGAATTCTATCGTCTGGCATTGCGAAAGTCTCAATTTTTCCCTTTTATGACTCTTTTAATCACTAAAAATTCTTAGTTTTATTACGTGTTTAAGTTTTATTTTTGGTTTTACGTGTGCATAGTTCGTAACATTCTTCTATGTATTTGCATTTTTTATTCACTACAAGTGAAAATATACGGGTTTCTTCTTCTATGATTTATTGCATCAAGTATTTGGACATTCGCAGAATTTCTAGAACTTAAGTTAAATAGGCGCCCATAAATAACTTCCTCACTAAGCACAAATTAGTAGTTGAAAAAACGTGTTAATTAATTTATCGGCAATAAATGGAAAGAACAAAACACCGATTAAACGATGCTTTGAATTTCTCGACTAATTCGCCATTGGAACAATTCTACAAATAAAATTTTACAAACATGACATTTGTTTCATTTTCATTTATATAATTGCAATATATTACATATATTATTATTATTATTATTATTATTATTATTATTATTATTATTATATGTATAATATTTTAGTTAGAGACTTGTGAAATATTCAAGAATTTTATTACATTAAATTGGATAATTATCTTTCAAATGCAGAATTCTAACTTTCATCGAAGATGCTAAATGCAAATTTAGTTGTTTTGTCTTTAACTCAGGGAAATCCTTTAGCGGGAATCGGATTTGTCACATGATATCTATTGCTTGCAAAAAACTATATAATATAATAATACGATATTAATATTTTATTGTTGCCTAGTAACAATCTTTCAATGTACGATGTCAATTGAACTGATAGAACCAACGGTGCTTTTTAATATTTTGCAACAGAAAACTTATTATCCTCAGCTTAGTGATAATTATTTCCTGCTTTTATTGGGTTTGATTTTATATGTAAATTCAAATAATATTAAATTCTTTGCGTACAGAATAAATACCAATATAGGGTAAAATACAATGCAATAGCAGACGGTAATACGAGATAGCCCGTGGTATATATTTAGGCTCAACAACTCATAATTTTACACAAATTTTGATCGTCGAAATACAGTTACATATAAGGAAATATTTCAAAAACCCACAAAATAGTAACTATATAGTCTAAAACAGGATTAACCTTTAAAAATTGTATTCGGTTTTCGTAAATTATGTGAAGGTGACCAGTTTCAAGACTTACTAGATATTTTTAGCTATGGTCAAAAACACTTTTCCGTTCTTATACTCATTTATATGCTGCAAAGAAATGATTATGCATATATTCTTGTTCTAAGTAATCTACATGTATTGAATATTCAACAATTTGTTATACTAGTATAGTATAAAGCTTATAGTGGGCAATCAACATATGTACAAGACGTCATGAATAAGATTTTCATGTACAAAGCGCAATCTATATTTTGTTAAAGGCTCTAACTATAAGAATATATTAATATATATGTACATCGGCTGGTAATAAACTTTTATCTTAATGACATAGTTGCAAACTCATTAAAGAGGCATGACAGAAATCTAAGGTGGGCTTCAATCATTCGAACAGGGACTATAATTTATGATTTATGTTCTCAATGTGAATTTTTTTAAAAACAGTTTAAATTTTTGTAAAAATTTAATCAAATATCTTTATTTATACACAAAAACTTTCTCAATATATTATATACTCGGCCAAGCAAAGTGTATATATTAGTTGTTATAATACATGTAAAACACATTGAATAATTGAAATTAATAGATTTATATTCTTACCACATTGTATTTAAGATAAGGACTTGGTTTAAACTAAAAATGCATAGATTTGCACAAATATGCCTTTATATCTTGCAATTTCATTAATAGTAGATACTAATTATTCATGAATTCTAAGTTTTCTGTGCTATTGTCCTTAAATATATACCGCGTGTTACCACGTGCTAGGAATTGGGTTGATTATGCAAAGTTATCGGTCTATATCTATTATTTTTTAAACTTTTGACTTATGTTGTTGCATTTCTCATCGTTTTTTACCCTATATTAGTGTTTATTTTGTACCCGTGTTCAGAGTGCATATTCATATTCTACATCGACGCTATGAAAGGGATAGAACGGTGTCAGTTAATTCATCATCAATGAAAATATGCAGTAAAAACTAAATATATTTAAAGTAGACTACACTTTATATCATGACATTAATATTGCATGCTTCTCAAATAAGTTCAATGATATCATGGTAGTTGTTTATTTAATAATTGATCTGTGTTTGATTGCTTAATTGTTAGTGCTTCTCCTATTATATGATATTCTGATTTTAGTCGGAGGTAAACATTTGTTTCTCTTAGTTGATGTTTGTGCATAAAAATTTCGGATTTAGGTGCCCATTCACATGTTCCTTAATTCTTAAGAAATTCTCTGTGTACACACAAATTGCTCCAAAAATTATGTACCCAAAAAATAGGATATATTAATCGTTAGACTATGAGTAATTTTTAACAAAATTTATATATTTATATTTCACTTTTCTGTTTTCATGAATTACTCCCGACTTTTATTGCGTTTCTAATCGGTTTTTGCCCTATAATAATATTGCTGTTTATTTTGCCCATGTTCCTCGGGTGTTCCGCTTGCATTCTATCCCTATTCTATACCTTCTTCCAATTCCTAATGATATACTTATTTATACTCTGCTATGTATATGCTTCTGAAATTATACATTTTTTCGTTATTAATATTTTGTTTAATGTAACAAATAGTGACTTTATCAATTTTGCTATGGTTGAACTAGGCTTTTGTTACTTAACAGAATATCAAAAAAATCTTCATAGTTCTCAGCTAGTGGCGCAACCAGGTTTCACACAATGCCTTGTTTGATGACTTTAATTTAATTTAAGAGTGCTAAATTTAGGCTTAAAATCTTAGCCTACGCCAGTGATTACTGGAATATATTGAATGAAAGGCACTTTAGATAGGAATCAATTGAAATTTCCTAAAAAGCTTTTCACGCTTTCAATGAAATTTGAGCGCTAGCAGATTCTAAGTCAAAGTAAGTATGAATTGGCATTAAATAACTAATAAAAGTATCTAAATAAGGAATTTATTGAAAAAGCTGCATTTTTTATAGTATATATATCGAAATTGTTATTATAAATTGCACATTTTCAGTGTATATATATACATTGCAAGAAAAGAATGTCAATTAATTCAGAAAAAATATATTGAAAGTTAGACACTTACAACATTTTTGTAAAACATGTTGTGAATGTTTAATAGCTGAATCCATTTCAGCCTGTAGTGTGTAATTGGTAAATTGGTATGCTCGTGACATAGCGTCGCGCAGAGTCAAGAAGGCTTTTAAGAATGTCAAAACTGTCAGTCTTTAGATGTGTCTTGAGCAATTTATTCAGCCAGTGGTCGTTTATGTCTGGTAAATATGATGATTGCACACTTAATTGTATTCCTTTCTTATGAAGACTTGTTTTGTGGAATTTGAGACGTGTGGTCTGGCGTTGTCCTGACATTATGTCGAACTCGACGAAATTTGTCGATAACGTACTGTACAAACTGCTGGTACCTGATTGAGTCCACAGCTTCTCCTACTATAGTTTCCCATCATAAGAAAATGTGATCATTAGCATAGTGCGATTTCCAGCTAATTTCTTCTGTGTTGCCCTTGGCCATTATTCTTTGCCTAACGCATTCCATAAATCCAAGTCTGCACGGCAACACTCTATCCTTGAATTTTTTTTGTGCATCTGTCAACACATGTAGTACCCATATTGAACATATTTTCCTGAGTTTCATGCAAAATTGTTCGTACACTTTCTTTGTTTTTCATCAAGACTATCAGATATGTGTCTGACTGTTGCGTTTCCATTATCACTAATAAAGTCTCTGATCAGCTGAATATTTGCATCAGTGCACGTTGTTAATCGTCGACCTGAACTGTGGCCTTTTTGTGGCATGAGTTTTCTTTTATTATTGTCTGTAATCCAACGACGAATAGTACGATCACAAAGTGCGTCATCCAGGGGTGGGCAATAAATAATTGTTGACAAAATATATTTCAATAAATACAATATAAATAATTTATTTTACGATTTGTAAAATAAAAATAATTGTTTTTTGGCCATAAATTATTGCAAAAAAGAGCAAACTTATTGGCATCGCAGTCTGAATTAAAGCTAATTGCACTATCCATTCGCATTGAAGCGCAGTCACTTTGAGTATAGTAAGCGAATTATCGTTGTGCTAAGCGCGGGTATTCATCAGCCATTTAACGTTTAAATTTTGCATTGTGATTAATCACGACCTCTGACTACAGAAAGAAGCTGCTACCAGTTATCCGTGAAGCTCAAATGTTTCTCAATTATGCTACAATAATTTTAAATTGTTAACAATAATTTATTGTTGCAATACAATTATTTTTTTTACCTTTTTAGATGCAATTATTTATTTTTACCTCAAAATAATATTGCAATCCAATATTACACATTATATATATATATATATATATATATATAATTCTCTAATGTTAAGAACCTTTTCTAATATTGTTAAAATTTCAAAGTTTATATTGAACTTTTAGTAAAGAATTTTTTAAGCCACTCATTATTATCAAGGATATTCATCAATACAATTTGAATACTGCATAAAAGATAAATTTGCAGCAACGGAACTGTTTATATTTTAGGACATTTTTAGCATCCTTGTTTTTTTCTTATGAACTTGTACAAAATTTAGAAAATTTGCACAATTTTGTGATTTTTAGCATGCTGATTTTGCACAAAAGGGGTATAGCATCACATTCCCTAACTGTGCCACTACTCACCAATCTAATGTCTTTATTATTAGAAAGCTCAAGACTCATCACTTTACTAATAACTCCAAACTGTTTGTCGATCATTGCTGAAGAACTTATTGAAGACAGTTTTTAATAACATCTCGTCGAAATTTGTTTTAGAACAATCTGTCTCTCCCCACAAATCCATACCTAATTATCATTTATATATCGTTAAGTTTAGACCACCCCAATGTAAATACTCCCTCAACTTTCTAGTTTTTTATTATTTTTGCTACATGTAGAGTCTCCCAAAAATATTTGAATATATAAAGAAAATTTGTTAAAATCCGCTTATGCCCAAGGTTTGTGTTATACGTATAATTGATAATATTTTAAAGTTTTGTACGTTTTGCAGACACTTACAATATATAATGCCAATTGATTGATACCGGTCTGCATCTTTTCATTACAAACTAAATAACGTAATCCGAACTGATTTTTAGTACTACAGAAACTTTATGTTCAATAAATTTTATGCTATTATATTTGTCGTCCAAATACTCCTGAGATTATTCAAAAAGTTGGAACCGATCTTGACTGTTGAATTTTCTAAAGATTATCTTTGTAAATCAGAAGACACGTAATGTCTGTTTTCTATTTCAATTTGATAATGGTCTCGACTTTGTAAAATGCAGATTGACTCATCCATATTGCTCTCTGCTTAATTCTAGACTTGCTCGTTTTCCAAAACCTATGATAGTTACAGAAAAAGACTGATAATGTACAATCAATTATACTATATTATATTAGCAAATATGCTTGTTCGTACATATAATTTTGATTTTTATGCATGCATCAAGATTTATAGCTAATCTTAAATCTATCTTTTTCTTCATTCCTTAGATTTACTATGATCGTTCGAAAACCTGTAAGTGTTCCACTGTATTCCGATTGCCTCTCCTGTAGATGTTCCTCGAATATTGATATTATCAAATTTATTATATTCTGATTTTTATTAAGTTCGTGTTATATTGTACTTAGTTTTTTATCTTACATGTAGTTTACCTTTTATTGTGTGGCTTACAGACCTAAATAATGTCATCTTGTTATTGTTCCAGCCTTTAAGGACTGTCATTTCCCCAGAGTAGACTTGTTAACGAGCCGACATCTCCAAGCTCGGCTCGTTTAAATTGTGTGTAAGTTCGGCTCGGTTCGCCACATAAAATCTTTGAATGAGACTCGTTTTAGCTCGGTATTTTTTTAAAAATATTGTGCTCGAAGAATTTTTTAGATAGCTCTTCCTATTATATAATATAAACATTTCTTAAATATGATTATAGGAAAGGCATACTGACTGCAAAAAATAAGAAAAATCTCCATAATCAAATTTACAAGCAGAACTATAAACTTGCTTTGTCTAAAATAGGCTCGTTGTATATCAAATACTGTGCTCAGGCTCGGCNCAGCTGAATATTTGCATCAGTGCACGTTGTTAATCGTCGACCTGAACTGTGGCCTTTTTGTGGCATGAGTTTTCTTTTATTATTGTCTGTAATCCAACGACGAATAGTACGATCACAAAGTGCGTCATCCAGGGGTGGGCAATAAATAATTGTTGACAAAATATATTTCAATAAATACAATATAAATAATTTATTTTACGATTTGTAAAATAAAAATAATTGTTTTTTGGCCATAAATTATTGCAAAAAAGAGCAAACTTATTGGCATCGCAGTCTGAATTAAAGCTAATTGCACTATCCATTCGCATTGAAGCGCAGTCACTTTGAGTATAGTAAGCGAATTATCGTTGTGCTAAGCGCGGGTATTCATCAGCCATTTAACGTTTAAATTTTGCATTGTGATTAATCACGACCTCTGACTACAGAAAGAAGCTGCTACCAGTTATCCGTGAAGCTCAAATGTTTCTCAATTATGCTACAATAATTTTAAATTGTTAACAATAATTTATNGGCTCGTTGTATATCAAATACTGTGCTCAGGCTCGGCTCGGCTCGTTGGCAAGTTTCCCCCAGAGTGAGGTGAAGTTCTGTAAATACAATTTAACTCCGTATTTTTATTATAATAGTCGCTTATACACAAAGAAATCGATTTTCGATTCAATTAATCGCTCATCACTAATTGGTAGAATGGTATAACCCTTAAAATCCATGGGGTGACATTTCATTCAGTTAAGTTGTACTTTATTATAAATTAATTTCTTTAAGATTATTATCGTTAAACATTACCGAATGTTGTAATATGTGTGTGAATAATTTTTTACATTAGGAATAAATTGTATAATTAATAATGCAGAATAATCGGCGCTTGATTCTGTTAGCAGTATGTTTGATTTAAAAAAAAATAAGTAGTATTCAATTTTTCATATAATTACTGTCTTATTTACTTCGTATTATTTAGGATTTATGTGGATTATAGCAGGTACCAGATTTTTAGGTCTTAAAATTCACTCAAATATTCCTTATTTTCGAAATTTCCAAAAATATGCTTTTTTAACTAATTATAACGTTGTGCAGCAATATTTTGAGAGAAAATCGACATAATTCCATATTTAAAAATTTATGACACTATTTGTACATTCACTGCCTAGTTCATATTTATTTGCAGCAATGCTTTAATTAAGCTGCAAATACTGCGCCACAAGCAGATATTATTAAAAAATTCTCTAGCTTTCATCATTTTGCAGATTTATTTTGTCCTCACAAAATCGTCAAGATGTGTTTTTATATCCTAATCGCTTTTTAACATGACACTACCTCTGAACGTCGCTTATTTATTTTTTGAAAATTTATGAATTTCGAAACAAAATATGCTTTTTAATGCCGATGCGGTCCCTGATTATAATTAATTGTATTTTAGACGCCAGAGAAAGTCATGAATATGCTGAAAGTCACATTGTCACGGCAAGGAGAGCTCCTCGAGACCCGGTATGTAATTTTCTTTATTTACACTCTTGTCTTGCATGCCATTTTTATTTGATTCATCTTTAATGAATGAAAGTGATGTGCTTACAATCACCATTTAGCGCAAAATACAATGTGTGTGGATGGAAATAGGCATAGAATTTGTTCAGCTTTTCGTAATGCCGTCCAATGGGGTGAATAAGAACAGTTTTTTTAAAATATATAATATTTGTAATATGTATCTCATTCAGCTTTTAGACTATGATGTGTCCTATAGATCTTGAGATTACATTTCAATAAAAATTGTAGTATTTAGTTTACAGGAAAAATGTTATATTAAGTTTTAAGGGTATTGTTATTCACCCTTTATGGTGGGGTGAATAGGAACACATGTGATTTTACTATTTATATACTTCTTCGCACTCTCTTGGTTGAAAAGCTACAGTGAAAGTGTTTTAAAATATTACAAATGTGTGCCACAAATGCATAATGAGAGTTAGGTTTGGGTGGGTGTATATAATTAAAAAATCATATATGAATTGAGTAATTAATCAGAAAGCTTGCAAAAGTATTTAATTTAAGAGAAAGGTTGTACTACAAAAGTATTAAGACAATCACTTTTATATACAATGATACATTCCACTAAAGTTTAATAATATAGGTCATATTTAAGTGGTATTGAGTTCTGAGTTTCTTTCAGTTACTTCTTAACATAAAATTTTTAAAAAGGTTACATTTTAAAAATATTAATAAAATTAGATGCGTATAGCTACAGTTATCCTATGTCACATAAATTTTTAGTTAACTAAATCTTTAACTTAAATGCAAAATGACAATATAAAATATGATGTATACATGAACAATAACAAAGTAACAAATTTTTCCTTCTCTTTTGTTTCTATTCATCTTGCTGTTCCAAATAATACGAAGTAAATAAGACAGTAATTATATGAAAAATTGAATACTACTTATTTTTTTTAAATCAAAATATATTTAGGAATCAACGAACTTTTTAGTTCCCTATGACGCTGAGCTTGAATGTAAGAAAAAGATTATAGTATACGATGGGAATACCAATTCATTTGATGATACTTCTACTCCAGCTGTTCAATATGCGACAATGCTAGCAGATATGGGCAGCAAATATAGTGTTGGTGTGTTAGCTGGTATTTTTTTTATAAATTCACATTATTTTGAATCTCACTGGAATTGATTTATTTTGCTTTAAGTGCTTTGCTGATGTTGGAATTTGCTCTACAATTTTTAAAGTAATTTTGAAGCAAAGTGTTCGTAATTTATTTATGTAGTTGAAGCATGGATTTTAATATATATATATAT
>CABFPE010000640.1:245449-265564 GCA_900660155.1 Hofstenia miamia | reverse complement strand
TATCACACGTAGCTGAACATTTACCCTCTGCCATTATGATTCAATTATTTCATGCTCTAGTAATGAGTCATCTTAATTATGCAAATACACTTTTTTCAAGCTTAAATGAATCATTAGTAAAAAAACTTACAATACAATTAAAATGGGCATTGAATGTTTGTCAGAAAAACTGCTCCAAAACAAGAAATTACATTTTGTCATCTTTGCTGTTTCCAAATCAACTCTTTATTTTTAATATTTTGATAAAGTTTTTTAAAATAACAAATCAATTACCTCCTTATAATTCAATATCATTTCCAAACTTTTTTCATAAGCGCAATATAAGAACTAATCATTATACTAGCATTAAATTTCGTAAAAAAATCAAGCAACAGTCTTTTATTAATGTTGCAATTCGCAATTGGAATCGATTACCAAGTGAAATTAAAATGATTAAGAGTGCAATTACGTTTAAAAGAAAATTAAAAGCATTTATGTTGAAGGAAAAATTCATTTTGGGTAAATCATGGTTAGGATTCAAATTTTACAATAAAGATTATACAATAACGCGCAATTAATTTCCATAGCCTGAACAGAACAGATTTTGTAGTCCTATTTTTTTTTTGTAAATATAGTTATTTGTTATCATTCTTGACGCTATTCAGATAATAACCAGTTTTGTAATTGAAAATATTATCTGAATAAAGAATATCTTATCTTATCTTATCTTATCTTAATCTTGAAATGTCATCCTTCAAATAACATGGAGATGATGACTAAAAAGGTACAAGATATGTTTGACTATGAAACTAAACTTGAAAAGTCGTTTATGCTAACAATGTCTTTATCATATATACCAAATGTTTGTGGTCAGATAACTCCAGACATATTTAAAACGGAATTGTTACGATGCAACCCATGGATTCACGATCATCTTGATCAAAATTATTCCATTCACCTAATTTATTGCTACACAGTTAAATCAGGAACAAAGTTGCCATCTTTAGAGTTTTTCCAAATCTTTGAGAAAGTATTATAGAAAGAGGATTTCTAAAATATTCTCACAAGTTTTGTAATGTAAAAGATGTTTTGAAACCTCGACAATGCACTAAATGTTGTAAATTTGGTCACACCAAAAATATCTGTAGAAATACAATAACTTGAAGCATTTGTTCTGAAAATCATTCTAATAAGGAATGTCAATCACATAGAAATAATATTAAGTGTGCAAATTGATCAAACTCAACAAATACAAATTTAAGAGAAGAAGCTCTGGGACATACAGCTTTTTCTATTTACTGTCCAATTTTCATTCAAGAACAAAAACTTCTTTGTCAAAAAATAGATTGGGGAAAAACACCACCTCAATTATGACTACGAAATGAACATTCACTACCTACATTTTTATTAATCAATGTGAGATCTCTTAAAAATATATCATTCTTTTCCTAAAATTAAAACAACAACTATGCTTGAAAAAGATTTAAATTACTTTAATGTTAATATTTGCTTTGTTTGTGAAACACATTTGTAAACAACTGACCCAGATTCATTTTTGGATATATCAGAATATAATATATACAGACGTGATCGTAATGTTTGCAAATGCAGAAAGAAAGGTTGTTTAGAAGATCATAAAGGGGCGGCATTGAAATATATTCCAGAAAATGTCTTGGTTCAAAGATTTTAGAAATAGCAGAAAATGTTGAATCATTATGGCTTCAAATTGTTCGCAATAAGCTAGTTATATTAGCAAACGTTTCATACCACCCTCCTGAAAATAATGGCAAGAAATTACTAAGATACATAAATGAAAGCCACAAACGATTAAATGAACAATATCCCAGTGCTTAGACTATCATTGCTGGAGATTTTAATCATTTAGATTTTAGTTACATTGCCAATTCTTGCGAGATTTAAACTTTGATTAGTGAAAAAACACGTGAAGATGCAACATTGGATTTAGTTTTATGCGATTTTTCCTGATGAAATTTCTAGTGTTTCTGTTGTAGAGCTATCCTTAATATCTGACCACAAAGGTGTTTTGGTGAAGCCAACTACAAGACTACCAGTTACTGGCAAAGATGTATTTATTAGGGTTCTTTCAAATTCTAATAGAAATGTGTTTAGTTCACTTCTAAATAACTACTCTTTTGATGACATTCTAGAAATTTAAAATGCATCGATTGCAATTGAAGAATTTGAAAAACGCCTTTTGACAATTTATGAATATTCATTTCCCTTTATAAAAGTTTCTATTTCTGATAGAGACCCTTACTGGTAAACACCTTACATTAAGCATTTGCTTAACAAGCGTCATAGATTATTGCTTAAGGGAACTCAGAATAAAACTAGAATATTGGACTCAAAGATACTTAAAATTAAGTTAAATAACATCAAAAATATTGGTAGTCATAATTGGTGAAAGAACATTGACGAAATATCTCAAAGAAGATGCAACTCAAATAGGATAGACTGGAACTCGTTTGATCCAATTTCATTAAATGAAAATCTTGCAAATAGATCAAGAAGATCAACAGAATCAATAAGGAATATACCATTTTTGATACAATTGATAAAGATCCACTAGAAATCCCATTAAACATTGTTTTTCATCTATTACGAACATGTAAAAGAACATCTTGTGGAAGAAATGGTCTACCCTATTGGGTCTTCAGAAATCACTGGGCGACACTTGCACCAATTTATCATGCATGTTGGAATCTGTCCATTAAAATTGGTGAATTCCCTAATTGCTATAAAAGATCCCACATAATACCATTACCAAAGCTGAATGTTGCAAATAAAGTAGATGATCTTCGTGGTATCAATATTACACCTATTCCTGCAATATTATTTGAGAAAGCCGTGCACTTTGTTGTAAGTATGAAAAATTAGATGTCATATGATACATGGTATTCTACATTTGGAACATGATAAACTGATATATCAATATCGTCATCATGTCTTACATGTATACAGAAAGTCTATATATATATATATATATATATATATATATAATATATCCCACATCATGTACTGAGATAAAATTAAATATTATATTGTAGTAAACCATGCTAATACTGTGCTGTGAACTATGCTGTAGTGTAAAATACATTGCCTTGGGAAAAATTACTTTTTTCTAAATAACCGTAGTTGATTTTTTAAAAATCTGTGGTTCATGTGCAGGTGTGATTTTTGCTCTTTGTGGGTGTGGGCATGGGTTGAGTACAACATTTTTCAAATTGGGCTGGATACAAAAATCTGTACCCACGTCCATCCTTGCAAATGGTCAATGCTGACCAAACGTTCATCATGAAAAGGTAACAAACAAGTGCGCTTCCTAGTAATTGTGTTGCTTGAACTACTGGCTGCTTGTTCAGACTTATTTTGAGTAGTGTAAATATAGTGATATGCACTTCCAATCATCACTAAAAGTTCGAAATTTATCGAATTACGATGTAATTCAAGAAATAACTGCAATAATTAGTTAATTATCTGGAAAAAGTTAAGACCACTGAACTGAACCGAATACTTCCCCTAATTTGCATTTGTATATGTTATTTAATTCAATGTATATTGCTTATATACAGCACTTAAGAATGTGTATTAGCATGCATGAGAGGGATGCGAAACTCGACTCATGAACAGGATACAGTTTTTCTTTACTGATATTTGTACCCGCACCTGCGTGTAGGCTCGTACTTGCAAAACCCTAATATATATACAGGGTAAGCCATAAGTAACTTGAGATTGTAGGTTAGTATAAAATTGACCAATCACAGAATTTGTGACGAAATATTTCATCATTATTATTGACCAATCATAGAATTTGTGACGAAATATTTCATCATTATTTAGGTAAACGGAATTTTATTAATAAGAAGCATTTTCTGTCTAAACGTCTACAAAATGAATTTGGATGATCGCCTGGATATTGTTAAATTATTTTACAAAAATGGAGAAAGTCCAACATTAACGCTGCGAGCTTTCAAAAAACTGCGGAACTTGAAGAAGAATCCCTTTTCAACAACAGCCATTACTAATTTGATTAACAAATTTAATGAAACAAAATCATTACATGACATACCTAAGTCTGGCAGACCGTCTTTAATCGATGAAAGGAAAGAAGAGGTGGTTGAAACTATGCAANTCCAACATTAACGCTGCGAGCTTTCAAAAAACTGCGGAACTTGAAGAAGAATCCCTTTTCAACAACAGCCATTACTAATTTGATTAACAAATTTAATGAAACAAAATCATTACATGACATACCTAAGTCTGGCAGACCGTCTTTAATCGATGAAAGGAAAGAAGAGGTGGTTGAAACTATGCAAAAATTACAGACTGAAAATGTTCTTGGTCATGCTAGTTCGTATTCAGTAAGTCAAATTTGCAATATTCCACAAAGAAGTGTATGTCGAGTATTACATTCATGTGGTATGAACCCTTATAAGATATCCCTTCTACAATCAATAACTGCAGAAGACAAACCAAAAAGACTGGAATTTTGCAAATGGGTGCTTGACAACCCTGAGTTAGTGCATGACATTGTGAAATGGTTATTGCAAACAATGGCGGCGCGATTGAACATTTAATTTAACTTTTATAAATCCCATGTATTGATCATTATAAAAAATATACTTTGACTTTGTGGTTGTTTTTATTTTTATTTTTGTGGCTAATTAAAATATCAAGTTACTTATGGCTTACCCTGTATATAAATGGTTACTCGTGAAATAAATCCCTTTTCTCAAACCTAATGGAAATAAATAAATAGTGGGTACACTCGATAAATTGCGTTATTTATAATGCATTGAATCTATGAATAGCTGGGACTAAAATGTGAATTCTAAGAAAGCCTATACAAGTTAATAAGAAGAGTCAAGCAAATTTATTGTTTAGTAAAATAAACAAACAAATACTACAAACTACTATACATGTATATTTACAAAATTAAAATATGCACACTTACTTAAAGGGCGTAAATTTCAAATGTCAAATGAAATCTGAACATGTGCTTAATTTGATTGATATTCCAAATTGTGATTGTTTGGATAATAAATTTTTTTAATTTTTCTTCTGAAATGTTTATAATTTTGTTCCTTTATTTCGAGATTTAAGTCATTCCATAATCTAGAAGCTTTAAATGAAAATGTATCTGAACGATTAATATTACTATGCAAATTGTGGTTTCTATCACTGTTTTTGATATAATTGCTTAGAAAGTGAATAGATTTTGAATTGTGTACATACTTGTGTATCATAAAAAGAGTTTGATATTCGATAAAGTACAATGATGCAAGAACATTGCCACCTTTTATAAAAGTGCTCACTGATTTATGCTTATCTATATAATTCACAGTTATTATTGCCCAATTAAATATTTTTGCTAGTGATGATCGATTATTTTATGTGATATTTTGGAATAAAAAACCACAATTGTTAAACCACTTTCCTACATTTTGATGAAAAAAAATCAGTAAATCTCTATCAATTAATACACCAAGATAATTAATAGAATTGCTTTGCTTAATTTCATTATCTCCTACTTTAATTTTAATATTAGAATTTTTTTGGTATTGCTTTGGTGTAAAAATCATAAATTGTGTTTTATTAGGATTAACTTTTAACTTGTTTCTATTAAAATACCTAATAACGTTTTGAATATCTTTTGATAAATGCTTGGAAGCGTCATATGGATTTTTTGCTTCTATTTTTATAGATGTATCATCCGCATATTGATAGATCGTTCCGTTTTTTTAAAGTATTCGATATATCATTGACATACAATGCGAATAAAACGGCCCTAATACTGTTCCTTGAGGAACACTTAGATTAGTAGAAATATAATCAGAATAAGTGTTGTTAATTTTTACCCGTTGCCTTCGGTTGCTTAAGAAATTCATAATGCGATTTTTAGCACTTTTACTGAAACTTTGATTTTCTAATTTGCTTTCTAAAATATTAAAATTCGTTGAATTAAAAGCCTTAATAAGATTCAATAAGGCAATAGATGTCGAAAAATTGTTATTCAAATTTGATTTAATTTTTTCTGTAATAGATAATATTGCGTCAGTTGTACTATACTTAGGCCTAAATCCAAATTGGTTATCTTATAGAATACTATTGCCATTGAGAAAAGCGTAAATTTGCTTAGCTAAGAGCTTCTCAAAGATTTTAGCAAAGGGATGTGTAATACTGATGGGTCGATAATTGTTTGGGTTGGAAGGATCTCCTTTTTTATAAACAGGTGAGATATCAGAATTTTTGAAGATAATAGGGAAGTTATTCTCGATAATGCATTGATTAAATGCTACAAAAAGATATTGCCCAAAAACGTCATAATAATTTATAATTACCCAGTATGGCAAATGGCTAGAGCCACGGGTTTATAACTATCAAGATTTTTTACCGCTTTTTTCAAATCATAGTATCATATTAAGCTAAAAGTAAATTTAGAATTTACATTTTATCAATTTTTATCGGTTGGTTGTTAGTTTTACGGTCAAAGTTAAATTTACCCATGTTTTCAAAAGTTTTGTTGAAAATAATTGCAATATCTTTCTTATTCTTATATCTTATTATTGTACTTAATTTCTTCAACGTTCACAGATAAACCTTTAGTTTTTCCAATACTTTTATTCAAAAAATTCAATTTTTGGCTAGATTTATCCAGCTGTTTGAAGTATAGTCTAGTCCTAGACTCAAAAGCGGCTTTGCGGTATTTTGTGATTAATTCTTGGCGTTATCATTGTTTGTTCAATTAAGCTTAATTGGGTCCGACTTTGCAATCTCAAACAGCTGATTCTCGATGGCGACCTGCCGCTTAATGAATTCGGAGTCACGCGGTTGATTAACCGCCCTGATTTAATCGGGGCTAGGCGATTTAATGCATGAGTGATTTCAGAAATTATAAATTTAGGCATTGCTTCACCGTTATTGAATGCATAGATGCGTTCGAACGGAATGTTCTTCAACAAACTTATACAAATATTTTTATTAAATTTTCGAAAGTTCCTTGAATATATTACTTTTTTCTTATTCGAATTTAATTTGTAATTACTAATATAGACGCACTGACTGATTCAAATATAACACTTCGATATTTATTAGAACTATCAGTTATAATATAATCAAGTAGATTGGAATGCCTAGTCGAAATGGTATTATTAACTAATTTTAAATCGAAAATATTGCAAATGCGATCAATCCTTGCGGATCAGAATAATTGAAGTAATTAATATTAAAATCACCGAAGATGTTAATAAATTTATTCTTTAGAATAGCATTGTCTATTTCATCGATTTTGTGATTGCAAAATTCAGATGAAAAATTCTTGTTTGGATTATAACAAACATTTAGTAATTCATTACTACATGAGTTCGATACTTGTTCAATTTCAATCCATAGTGTCTCAAAAAACTGATGATCAGATTCTAAGTCTTCTCTATGTTTTGGTTTTAGGAATTTTGGAAATAAGATAATTAAACCACCACCTCTTTTTGATCTATTTTTGAAGTATAAGTTAAAATAATTGCAGTCTGGATTATATAGAGCTTCTATGTTATCAGAGTCATTTAACCAGGTTTCCGTAATTAGATATTCTGCGTCATTTCCTACTAAATTTACAAGAAATGCTGTGCGGGGTGTACTTAAACTGCTAGCACTTAGGAAGAAAAATTTAGGTTTTGATTGTAGTTAGATAAAGGATTGCTAATTATATCTTGATTGAAAATAGCTCCAGGATTTGTTCAATATCTCCTGATAAAATCAATTTGAGCGTAACTAGAACTCGTAGATTATCCAATATTAAATTGTAGATTTTGATTGTGTAATAATTAGAATACACTCTAGTAATTCTAGAATTTTGGTATTTGAATGATTTTAGGGATTAGTGGAATGATATATCGAGTTGCCTTTTAAGTAAATTGAGAATAATTTAAAAAAATATAAAATAATAATAAAAGTACCTGAACATTAAAAAGTTTGTGGCTGAGATGCTGACTGAAGAGCAGGTGTAGGTAACAGAGGAGGGCGATGTGCTCGGGCAGAGACAGCTTGAGAATATGTTATGGTTGAATTACGGAACGATGGGTGTACATATAGCTGAGTAGAAAGAGAACTTTGAAGTATGTGGGTCATGCAGGATACACCAGAGCGAGAGAGATGAATTCCATCGCGCGCCAGTAGAATTTACGATGCGAGGTGAAAGAAGAAATCTGTTGAATACAGGAATGACTGAGATAACGATGTTTCTTGCAGATAGATTCTTGATGATTTCATTGAACTGCTTAATGACGTGATTTCTTCGAAGATTTGAGTAGTGACATACACAGGTGTGAACTTAGGATAGATTTGATCGGTGAGAACCTTTAACTTTGCCTTGAGGATTTCGGTGTGAGGGTGTTTAGAGCATCAATGAGACCAGTGTTGATGACGACGGAGTTTATATGTCTTTTAGGATATTGTGCGATCTTGTTTGTAAGCTGCGTTGTGTCGTGTCCAGGATAGGAGTGTACAGAAGTGACTTGATTTGAGAGAAGGTTGTGTGATCTGATATGCTTTAGGATGCTGGCTCCAATGACTAGAGTAGATGTACCAGGTTTGATCGATTTGTGAGCTTTTAGAAGAGGTTTGTTGGGAGTTGCAGGTTTTTTATTTGAAAGAGAAGGCGATTAAAATGACGGAGTATTTTCAATCAGGTGTTTCTCTGGTGTTGGTGAAGGAGTTGGAAAAGAGTGATAGCTANTATATATATATATATATATGTATACAAAATATTCTTAGGAAAAAACGAATCATGATTAATGAGTTCTATATGCCGCGAGACATCATTTTATTGAAAATAGATTAACGGTATCATTTCAGGTGTTTGTTAGAGTTTTACACCTCTATTACGCATATTTTGAAAGTAATCTGTTAAATAACCAAAGTTGAATTATTATTAAGACTAAAAATAAACCATTGTTTAATTTTGAAAATCAAGTTGATTTTAAGCCATCATGATATTTAAAAGGCACGGTGTGAGAAGAGATATGATTAACTATGCATATGTATATTTGAAAAATGAAGCTAAGTGCCCAGGCGCGTATCGAGAATATATAAAGGGCGGGGGCAATTCCTATCAGAGACATATAGGCCTAGGTAGTTTTTTCACCCTCTTAGCATAATGCCGTGATCGCCCGTGCATATATAATAAATAAACCAAAAAGACATGACGGAGGTAATAAAGAACAACATGAAATACTAGTTTTTGCACTTTATGTCAAACAAAAAGACTTTTCATCAATATGTTGATCAAATCGTATGTGAATGAGTTAAAATTGGCTGCTCCAAGGGGAGGGGGTGCTACCAAAAATAATATAAAGAAAATGCAAATTTTTTGAATGGTTAATTAGATACATTCATATTTTTACTATTTTACTAATATTTCAAATATTTTTAATAATTTATTACCAACCGTTCACTTGAAATTATATGACCATGTGTTTTATGTTTCTGGCACTAAGGATGGTATTGTTTTGAGACAAATATTCACAAATTGCCAATAAGCATGACGCGTAAGGCTTTGGTGTTTTTCAGGAAGTTTACAACAAAACGAAAATCCCCTCTCCGCATGATATACTGCGAACTAGGCCATGCAAATTTACAATAAATAAACATGGTCTTAAAATATATCTGTTTTTTTCAAATGCGAATAGAAACTTTTAATTTCTTCAATACTGTCTTGAGATCAAAAATGGACATATGCAAAATACCGGGGTGGGCAGGGTAGGACTTGGACTGAGGTATTGGAAAAATAGACTTACGCAATAGTGCATGCAAATCAACTCAATAATAGTGAATCCTAAATAACTTAAAATCAATGTGTTGAAAAATCAATGTTAAATTTTGAAATATTACTATAGCATCAAAGCTTTTCTACAAAATGTTAAAAAGAGAATTTTGTTGATATGTGTTTATATTGCATCAATTATTAAATTAGGTATCATATTTTGAATTTACTTTTTTCGGATTTGTTCATTTGTTAAAAGTTTTTCAGGTGGTAAAATATATTTTTCCAATACAAATTTACTAATTTTGATTAAAAATTAATAGCCAATTGTCATTCAACATATTTTATGGTATTAGACTTACAGATTTCTCAATCAGCCTAGCACTTAGTTATAATCTTAGACAAATTGTCTAATGAATGTTCATTATTTATTCAAAATAGCAATGTGGTAGAATACATATTTCCAGTACTTTATCATAAAATGGGCCCAAATGGCTAGGATTTAAATGGACACAACTTGATTTCGGCTAGGCGTGGACTTCAACTTTCGGGCAATGTCCATCTATGTTTGAAATAGATTGCTTCTTTTATCTGTAATTATCAATACACCAGAAGCATATCCGTTTCAAATTTTGATTGTGAGTGGAAATTGATCATTGGCTGCCAAAGCTCCAACAAATTCATTTCTTTGTTTATTTTTAAGCTTTGTAGTAATCTAATTTCTAAAACTGTCATCAACTATATTCATAATATATTTATGGAGTTTAAATAGTTGATTTTATTATGTACAAATCCAAAAATCACCATTTTGCAATGTTACAATGAATTGAGATTTGAAGTTGTTTCAAACAACAAGATAAAACTTACTTCAAAATTCCAGCTAAGGCGTTGAGAACAAGAATAGCACAGCCAATCGCAAATTAAAGAACACACCCAAAATTTATATTGCAAGAGATAAAAATTTTTAGTAGAGTGAATTATAATCAGTGATAAAAAATTCATTTTCAAACTAAATTTAAGATTTAAATATAAATTTTGAATATTACTTTTCATTGAAATTAGATGCTAGTTTGGACTACACATTTTAAATTAAATAAAAACAACATTAAATATATTAATACCCTATCATTGCTATGCCAAATGTATGGTCTACAAAATTTTTTGTATTAGTGATTATAATGTCCACAAACTTTCTGAAAACTAAGTTTATCTTGACAATGCAAATTGCTTATAGTGCATCTTCCATGAGAATTCTAAAATTATAATAGTATCATTACATTTTGGTGGTATTTGGAGCAACTAAGTTATTCCACTTGCTTCTCTGTGTTTCCTCTGCGTTTCCTTGCAAGTTTATACAAAGAAATATTTTTGGTAGCTTTACAATTTTATCTTTATATGATGTCTAACATGAATCGCATTTTCAGATTTGAAATATTCGTCACCAATCATAATTTGTTGGAAGTAATTAATTACACGGAACCTGTTGTATCAACAATGCAATTCGATTACAAAATTTCCTTTAAATTGAGAATATTAACACACAAAAACTAGCATTCAATATAAAATTGTGCGTACTGTATAAAATGTACAATATACACAATTTTTAAAAAGTTTTTGATCCGAAACAGATCCGAAATTTTCTCAAAATGTAGATATGATCCATATCCGATCCGATCCGAAACAATTCCATCTCCGGTTGCAGTGAATGAGCGAACTTGATAGTAATAAAATGTGATTTCAATATATATGCGATAGTCTACATATTCAAGATGTGATAAGGACGAAGCCAAAGTTATAGGATATTATCAAATCAAATATGCTTTTTTTAATGTACGAAAAAGCATAATAATATACATCAAAAGAAATAATTTTAGAATAACAGGTGAATATTTAATGTATTATGCAATTAGTAATATTACAATTTAAATATGTACAACTTTACAGTGTTTTTGTGCTGTAATAAGAATTCACTTTTCAATAAGTGGTATATTTGGCTCATATGCAGGGTTTGTTTGCCCCTNATTATATATATATATATATATATATATATATATGTATATAATATATATATATATAATGCATATGTAATTTTATACATGCATATACATGTATGTATATAGTAAAACATGAATTCTGAGTATAACTATTGATGAATTGACGACAAAAGTAATCATTAATTTGACGTTTTGTTCACACCTAGAGGCTCATCCAACAAATTGATAGATGAGTGAGTGAGAAAATTCTGTTGAAGAAAAAGTTCGAAGATTTATATTTCAAAAATGAGGCAGATTTTTGAAAAGTTACGAGTGTGATGGAATGTACAATAATACAAACAAAAATGGATCAAGATCGTAACGTGCATTTAAAAAATGTAAGGTCCGATAATTGAAGATTATAAGAAATTGGTAATAAAATAAAATCCATAAGTCTTCGTTTTTGCCCTTTCACTGGTAACATCCATCAAGACGGTTAGTATAGATGACAATTACTGACCAAATAACTGAACCATAGCAAAGAGAACAAAGTAATTGATTTGGATTAGACAATTGCATTGCAATTGGACCTTAGAATTGTATTGTAATTGGTTGGATAAACAAAATTATTGACTCATTGGATTGCAATTGGATTTTCATTGGAATAATAAAGAAGTTTTCAAAATACCATAGCTATTATCACTTTGAAATTTGGGAATAATTGCTCAAAGTATTTAAATAATTGCTTTGGATGGATTTAATAATATTCTGTACCAGTCCAGTTTATCTGGTGAAATTACTTTTGAATAATTGTTNATTGCAATTGGACGTTAGAATTGAATTGTAATTGGTTGGATAAACAAAATTGTTAACTCATTGGATTGCAATTGGACGTTAGAATTGAATTGTAATTGGTTGGATAAACAAAATTATTAACTCATTGGATTGCAATTGGATTTTCATTGGAATAATAACGAAGTTTTCAAAATACCCCAGCTATTATCACAATGAAATTTCGGAATAATTGCTCAAAGTATTTAAATAATTGCTTTGGATAGATTTAATAATATTCTGAACCAGTCCAGTTTATCTGGTGAAATTACTTTTGAATAATTGTTGGCTGACGATAATGAAATTTTTAAAAATCAGTGTTGATGTTATATTCTAATAATATTTTGTTTGTCTGTTATTTAAGCATTAGACTATCGTTATATTCTATTATGGTTCTAAAACAACATTCTATTCATGATCTACTATATATTAACATGCCATGCGACGATATATGTGGTTTAATTACAACTATGTATATAAACAGTTAATCTTAGAAATTATGAAATGTTTTAAGCAAAATAAAACTTTCCCGCATATCCAAGCAATATATTCCTTTAAGGGGATTAAATATAGATGATATATTTGCTTATTAATCTTTAAATGTATTACCTTCCTATCATTAAGAGAACAGATCACTTCTTATATATTCAAATACTAAAATTCTCTGCCAACTTACATTAACTTAGGCCTACACCAACACAAAGTAAGTGGGAGTTTTCACCAGACAACATTGAGATATTAAAACTTTTGCACCAGCGAATAATGAAGAGCTGATTAACTTTAGAGACAATGTTTTTTTGTCATTTGCACTAATTAACTTTTCAAGTAAAGTTCTTCTTGTATTTCAAATACCAATTAATACATTACGTCCAAATCCAGCCCAACCTATCAACCCTATCATGCATAAGTTATTTCTAGATATGAAATGGCCATTGCGCGTGAGTCGACCGCCCAACGCAAAGTGGAAAATATTGCAGAGAACGAAGAAACTCGTGTTTCGTTGAATTTCAAATTTATATATTGCATAAAATCCTGGAGATGGTCGTGTTTACTTTTCTCTCGTGATGTTTAATAATACCAAACACTCAACGATTTGTGATACATGCAATGATGTAATAAATGAAGATGTTATGTATACATGTGCTTATTGTGATGTCTCATTCCATTGGAATTCCTACTGTTTTGGCTTTGAGACTCAAAATCTGGACTTTCTGAAACGATACAATAACCATTTTGTGTTATTTTGCAATGACTGTGTAAACGAAGACAGAAAGCCGTTATTCTGCCAGCAGCGAAGGCAAGCTTGAACCGACAGAGGAATGATCCAATTAAGTTATCTGATATCGAGAAGCTTTCAAACGAAATTGAAGAGTTAAAACGAGATATGATGAATTTTGACAGGAATCATAAGCAGCAAATGGAAGCTTCGGAAAGCAGAACAAGGATATGTCAACTTCCTTTCAAAAACTAATGGATGCACCGCAAAGGAGGGACGGATTATTGTGTTTTGTATACCCCATTCGAACAAAAATTCTCAGTTGGAGATTGTGTGATAAAGGACATGTAAGAAAACTCTTCGACGTTTGGAAACTGACACGAATGTTATACAGGTTATGTTTCGCATCGGAAAATATACACCTGGGCTTTCACGTCCGATTATTATTAACATTGAGTCGGTTTGGACTAAAAGATGCATACTGGCGTGGGCACCAAAACTTAAAAGCTATGCCCTGAAAGTATTTGTGAAAAGTGTGTTAAGCAGATCTGATAGAGAAAAGGAAAAATTATTTAAACAGAAGAAACAGGAGCTTATTCAATTTGGTGCTGACAAAGGAATTTTAAAAATTCAAAACACCTAAATCTCTACAACGCTGGTGTTGAAGTTAAATTAATTAGACTGACTGGAGGCTCTGCATGGGTGGAATGTTAGTGAGTTGTCATTGCCTTTGGTATATAGTAATAACTTAAATGGATTGAGCGGCAAATTTGATGAACTACACGAGTTCCTTTCTAGTACGTCGATTGGTGTTTTGTGTTTCCAAGAATTAAAGTTGTAGGATAGTATCATTGATAAGGCGCTATTGGTTGATGGATATCATATCCTCCGTATTGACTGGGAAATTAAGGGAGGTGGTGGCATTATTACTCATATAAGCTCGAATTGGTGCGTCCATAAACCAAAACTCCTACTTAGTGCCTTGTGTTCTGACATTGAATTCATGGCATTTTCCTGTCGTCCGCGCTATCTTCCTAGTAAATATTCAAATGTTATAATTTACAACTATTCCATTCGGCCACAAAGTAATAGGAAAATTGCGAGTAAGATCTTGACACATTCATTCCGAGAAATGTATTTAAAGCACCCATCTGCATTTTGTAGTAGTTGGAGATGTTAACAAATCGAGTGTTAAATGTTTTGGCAACGGCATAATGGAAAACCTAGTTACACGTGATACTTTTATTACAAGGGTAGATGATCATCACAATTGGATGTGGCGTAAGTATCACAATCTGATCCGGTTTCCTATACTATTGAGTACTTACCCCAATAGGCAATCTCCGTGGCAATACCATATGATGTTATACAGCTTATTCCAAGTATATCATGCTTAAAAGTCGTGTAATCGCTATATTAAAGTACCTGATATCGACATGCATTACGACTATTTGGATAAGACCGATCTCAGTCTATTCTGTAACACTGGATTATCATTTAATAGTGAGGCTATGGCAGTCGACGTTACTTGCATCAGTTAATTTCTTTGTTACCGGAAAAGAAAATCAAGATTGGCGATGGCGGTCGGAATAAATATCATGCTAAGTTAATAGATAAAAGAAAACTTCGAGCTATTAAACAAAACGATGAGAAAACTCGGAACAAGGTGCAGAAGGAAATCACGGCGAAGGTTCAACAACTGAGACAGCAATGGTTTAATATATTTGTCTCCCAAGCAATTTTATTCCGAAATTGGTAAATGGACAAAACCAGATAATCATCGTCTGGATATGTCATTATCTGTGGCTAATGATCTAAATGCCTTTTATAAGCGATTCAATTCGCATAAATGCAAAGACTTCGAACATTTTATTAGTAGTATGACAAACAGAGAATCTGGGGGTTCTATTTCTAAACGAGATATCGCTTATATTTTTAATCAGGTCAAGAAATTTACTTCTCAGGGATCCGGAATACTACCATCATGGTTGTTTCATAGGTCTAATGAGCAAATGACTGAAATTTACTCTTATCTATTTACAAAATCTGTTAACGTAATGATATACCCGGAATTCTGGAAATTTTGGATTGTCCCAAAACATCTGACTCATCAGTGGATAATCCGAAAACTACAAGATCAGTTACTGTGAACTCACTTTCATCTAGTTGTCTGGTTAAATCAGTGCTACCTATGTATATTTCTAAAATGACTCCAGCTATGGATCCCTTACAATTTGCATACAAGCAGAAGCGATCAACAATTAACGCTTTGTTATTTACTGTTGATATGATAGCTGGCTTTCTTGACCAACAGCCTGGTTCCGTTGTGTTTGCCGCTTTTGTTGACCTAAGGTCTGCTTTCAATACTGCTCTGCAAAATAAACTTCGGACAAAGGTTGATGCACAATGTCTTGTGGGTGGCCAAATCGCTTCACAGCTATTATGATAATTACAGACAAGCTGTTAAGGTTACGCCAGATATCACATCGGAACAGCTAGTAGTTAGTTTTGGAATACCTCAAAGAGGGCCACAGTATCAGGAACTTGTTTTACCACTGACAATGATGAAATTAACATGACAAATTTAAACATTGATCCAGAACTTGGGAACTTAGCCAAATATTTGGATGATATGAGGTATTTAGGAGTTGTTCGCTCCGGGAGTTTGCTTGAAGATTACAGTTACTACAAACAGAAAATTGAAAAATTACTAACTTTGTGATGAAGAAAAATGAAATTGTCAATCCCGATGAATGCGAGGAAGTTTTATTTCGAGGTAAGCATCATATCAGAGATACGGAAGATGTTACCAATATAAAGATCTCTATGAATGGGAAGCAAGTCCAAGGAAGGATATGTGTACGTATTGAAATGGAAAAATCATGCTAGGAAGATGGTCAAAAGGGTTAATTATATCATAAACTCTTTAAGGTTTTGTTTGAAATATTTTAATGTAGCAAGAACACTGACCACTATTTCAAGTCCTACATAATGCCAGTAATTTTATACGGCTGTGAGATTTTTGATGAAGCTTTAACAGTGACTGATAAGAAATTGCTTCGTATACCTTCAAGCTCTATGTTCGAATGACGAATTTCAGTGCTGTCCCTAACTTAGACCTTTTTAATCAGAACTATCGCAAGCGATACGCAAGGACTTCTGCGCGTTAAATAATGGAAGATTCAACCAATTTATAACATCACTCAGCAACTAGATCAAAATTTCAATACTACAAACGCAACATTGAAACATATCGACGAACCTTCATACCACGTGCAATTAATCTTCTTCAAGAAGTTTTCAACATGTTCTATTTAGTATAGTGCTTATGTCCACAGGAAATAAAACCTCTATTATTATTATTATTATTATTATAGGCAAATAAAAATGCTAATGAATTGCTACACAGCACTGTGAGATCGTTAATAAAGTTTGCAAACAATAAATTTTTAATATTATTTAGCAATTATTTTTACTTAAATAATACAAAGAATTCAGTGTCTCCCATTTGCTTTTCATTTTAATGAAGTATTAGAATATATTATTAGTAAAGATTAATTGAACATTATACATAGACCCCTACAAATGTTATAATATTCAATGTATGATCATAGAAGTTCTTAAGCAAAAATGTAAATCGAACAAATGTTTTAGGTAAAAAATTCATATTGCATTTTTAGTAATAGTTTCTCATTCAAAATTATATTGACTGTTCCGATCATTTCGCACTAAGTTCTACCTATTTGTCATAAACTTTGTACCAATTATTGAACTTGTGATAGCTAATAGAATTCATGGGTATTTCACATCATAGGCTAACGATCATTTAAGCATCCAATGAACTTAGACATTATAAGACCAGAACAGAAAACAACACATTTAAACAGTCTTACATTATGTCGAATCAATCCAAAACTAGGGTAGGAAAAATAAGTAAGCTCGAGACGTTGCCCTTTCAACGACTTTGTCATAATTAACATATTTCTTGATAACATTTTTCAAAGAAAAAACATGCACTTATATACAGGGTGTCTCAAAAAAATGTACTCACTCTTAAAATTATGAGAAAACCTTCACTTATGGACATAGAGCGAAATGAAATAACATCGAATACATGAGACAAATGTGTTTGAAGAATCATGTTTGCGAATGTTCAAATTGATGACCATTATTGTCCAGACAACCCTGATAACGCGCACCAAGAAATTCGCAAACGTCGCGAAACATGTCATTAGGAATATCACGACATTGTCTTTCAATTTCCAATTTCAATGCATCAATTGTCCTTGGTTTGTTAACGTTGTCTTTTAAGTATCCCCATAAAAAAAGTCCATGGATGTTAGGCCTGGGGAACGCGCAGGGTATTCAATGGGGCCCCTTCGTCCAATCCATGTATCAGGAAAAACTGCATCAAGGTAAGCTCGTACATCGTGATGGTAGTGGGGAGGTTCTCCATCTTGCTGAAAGTAAATCTTGCTGTCTTCACCAAACATCTCTGTAATTTGTGGACCAACAAATTCTTGAAGCAAGTTGAGGTAGCCCTCACCATTGACAGTTTCGTTGAAAAAGAAAGGTCCTATTATACCAAATGCGGATATTCCACACCACACTGTTACTCCTAGTAAGTTTACATGGCGTTCAATTGTTACGTGAGGATTTGCAGGACACGAGTACGTGCAATTATGGCGGTTAATGGTACCGTTTAATTTGAAGGTTGCTTCATCGCTCCACACAATTTTGTGTGCAAACTCGACATCGTCTGAACATTTTGCCAAGTACCATTCACAAATTTGACTCTCGGGTCAGGATCGTCTTCGTTGAGAGCTTGACACAGCCTTGGAATGTAGCATTTCCAATGGAGAGGCTTCATGATGCGGCTTACACTATCTTTTGAGATTTGGGTTTCCCGAGCAGTTTGGCGAAGTGATTTCCGTGATGATCGAAGGAGTGTTTCCTGCACCTGCAGTTCTTTTCCAGGGGACGTAGATGTGCGTGGTCGTCCTGAAAATTTTTTGTTGATATTCTGAACGGTTCCATCTGCTTCAAATTTGTCTCTGATGTGCGCAATAGTTTGCGGTTTTGCAAATTTGTTTGTGAACCGGCGTTGCACTTCAGTGGCGTTTTCGGTCTTCCAATAGTATTTCAGGACAAACTTTCTTTCTTCGAAACTAAGTTGATTTCCTGCCGTAGCTTCAGTAATTCAGGATATCTGCAACACAAAAAAAGACTGAGTACATTTTTAATTATCATCAATTTGAAAATTTTGCTGCATGTCCATAAATAAAGGTTTTCTCATAATTCTAAGAGTGAGTACATTTTTTTGGGACACCCTGTATATATATATACCGGTATATATATATATATAATAATATATAATATTATAAGAAATGTTCCTAGGTCGACACTATCCTATATTAAGATTAGCTTATTTAAAAGCTGCATTAATAATAATAACTTATGCCTCTCAATGTTAGTGGTCTTCACGCAGTCAATTTTCATTGCTTGAAAATTTTCAAAGAAAATGCTTAAAATGAATTTTACAAAATAAGAGAGCAAATTATCAAAAATTAGCCCATGAAAACATATTTCCTATAGCCATTCAATTTCAAATTAATAACTTAATATTTTTCAATTAACTCCTAACAAATAAATATGACTTTAATATCCTTAATTATATTAGCTACTACAACAATGCCATCAATGCCAGATTAATACGCATAAGATTATTTCAAATTAAAAGATCTACAAGAACAAGGCAATTTTCTAATTACTTTGAATTATATAATTATGAACAGTGATATTGAATTAGATCAGACCAAGTAATCTATTTTAAAAAAGGTAAAGAATATGTAGCTGGTTTTTATCCTGTATTTGTTATGATTGCCGAATCTCAAGATCCACATATAAGGGAAATTTATTGTACATTCTATTTGTAATATTTTGTTTGATAACCATATTTGGTTAATTATAGCCAATATATATATATATATATATCAGACTTATCAACGAGCCGAACTTGAGCAGAGTATTGGATATACAACCAGCCCAAAACGAACCGTTTTTAAGCAAACCAAATTTAAGTGCTGCTTGTTAATTTGATTTTGCAGATTTCTCTTATTTTTTCATTCAATATTCCTTACTTATAATCTTATTTTAGAAATGTTTATTAAATAATAGATAGAGCATTAGAAAAAAATTCTGAACGCACAATGTTTTTAAAAAAATATCAGCTGAAACAAGCCTCATTGAAAGATTTTATGTGGCGAGCCGAGCCGAGCCGAGCCGAACATATTCAAAAATTAAACGAGCCGAGCTGAGCTGAGAAATTAAGGCTCATT
>CABFPE010000640.1:218943-245359 GCA_900660155.1 Hofstenia miamia | reverse complement strand
CCGAGCTGAGCTGAGAAATTAAGGCTCATTAACAAGTGTGATATATATATATATATATATATATATAAACTTAGTGATTAACTAAGTTCAAAGGGTTAATGGTTAAGTACAAAACGATTTTTAATGATAATTTAAACTAATCAATAGTTTTCAAGAAATATTAACTAGAAATGATATTATTTTATATTAAATAAGAACCGTGTTATTCTCACCCTGTGGGAATTGTGGTGACACAACTGTGGGAAATGTAGTTACAGTGGTTTGCGTTCGACATGGTGGCGGGCCTCTACTTTGTTTATTGCTCCTACATGCATTAATGATCAGAGCAACAGCAATGAGTATGCATGGTATGCAACAAACCACTACGCCAGCAACAATTTGCCAAGATACATATGCAAGAATTCTTCCAAAGAAGTCTTGAAAACAATCTTTATCGATTTGACAAGTTTCGCCACAACAGATTAGTGGCTCCCTACATTCTTCTGAAGTTACACAGAGCTCACCAACATCTAATTCAGGGCTATTACACTTAAATAAAATACTGAATCCTGTAAAAATGTCACCAATTGCATTCCTTTTATAAAAGCAAATATTATAAACGTTTTTTATAAATTAACTTTTCAATTTCAGTTAAAAATTGATATTTTGAAATGAATTTATTGATAATAGAAAAAAGACTGTTTATAGAAAAACTTGCATTTCAATTGGTTTGAGATTTGAATTTTTCATGCCCTGACATTTCGGTTCCTCATAATCATACTTGGTAATAGTTGCATTGGAAAGGATGACCATGCTCTAACTATTTAACTAAGTCAAAGTTAAGATATTCTTTTTATGATCACAAAAAATCATGTGCAGGATTTCCATCATACCATATTTCTTGAACTTCAGAATTTATATTGCCGGATATTAGATTTCTTTTACAAACAGGTCTTGTGTAGAAAACATTTTACGTTTTATAATTAAAGACTTGTTTGTATAGTCAATGTATTTTTGAATTTAAAACTCTACTATGTAATTTTTGGTTAAGCATTAGTTTTGATTATACTTTATAATTTTTCTATTACATTCCAATTAATCATTTATTAAAAAACCAACAACAGCATTGAAAGAAGTATGGGGGTTCAATATAATAGACAACAAAGAATTTAATTCAACTCATGTAATAAGGCCTTATTCAGCATTGGTGAACTCAGAAATATTTGCATTCACATATTATATGTAAAAATTAATATATTTCTTTGTAACTACTCGTAGTATCCTTCATTTCCTCTTGCAAATAAATGAAAAAATTACCAATTGAAAAAAATGCAAATATAATTTTTAAAATCCAAATGAAAACATATATTTTAAATATTTTTTAGAATAGTTTTAAATAAAAATTTTACAAACATCAAAATGAAAACTGAAAACATAATTGAATGGCGACCTGTTACTAGTATAACCGTTGCACGACATATTATTAATAGCAAACTAAATTTATTAGCAAAACTTGTATTAGTGATGGAATCACAAAGTGAAGTTATTTGAAATGAATTTGCATGTTAATTAAAGCACCTTTTAAAAAATGAAAATTTGTGGGCGTGCATGAAAATATTGAATTCCAAAGTTCTCTAAAAACGGAATGCAGTTGTAAATACTTTTAGCGGCTTACATTCTAGTGCATACTTTAGATGTAATCAATAATAAGTAAATACACAATTTTTAGTAATTTAAGTGAAAATATGCTTTTCGTTGATAAGTATCAGGATCCCATTAAATCCAACTTTTTTTGCATATTTTGTATTATCGAGATACCAAATTTGCATGTATATCTGCAGTATATCATTCTTAACAGCACCCTATATTTTGAAGCCTTCGTGGGAAGCACAAAACAGCGTTTGTTGAAATTGGTTATAATCCAGAATTTAAAAATATGTGTCAAGATTAGTTCTTTCAATACCATTTTTTGCAAAGTTGATATTTAATCAGGCACGTATTGAGAGTAAAATGGCGTATTTTTTTTATAAACGAAAAATATTTCGAAACCACTAGACTTCGAGAACCCTGTCATGCTGAAGATATGAATTTGCAGCATTTAGTGGGATATATATATATATATATATATATATATATACTGTATATATATATGCATTTTATATATGTGTATGCTGGTTAATTCTTATAGTGAACGTTGATTGATACATATTTTACGCTAGTTAACGAATGGATCATGTTTAGACATTACTTGTCATTATACATTTTTTGCAAAATTTCAAATACTAATATTTACTTTTACTATTAGCACAATTTGAAATATTAGCAAAAATATTATTCAAATGTAAATAACAATTAGGAGCTGACACTTAGTGTGTTGAAAACTGAAATTATAATTTTGAAAGGTCGCATTCAAGTGATCCCATAAAATTTTTAAGCTATGCTAAATATAAAAGCACCATATGATAGAGGAAAGTTTCTTCTCTTTTTCATTCTAAATCCGCGCGCTGGCTCTGTCTTATCGAGGTGTGCCGTTGCAAAAAGTCTCCGATCGCATGGGCCCTGACTTTGTACACGGCACGCCTCATTGTGTTTAGAATATACAAGAACATACAAGAAACAGTAAAAGTTCTTTGTTGCTTCCTTGGGCTCAAAACCTTATAAATACATGAACATTAGTTATGGAATTTAAATCTTTTTGAAAAATTCGAAATTTCCAAAAAACGTGTTAATGTCAGACATAGCAATACGCTTTGATGAGGAACTTTCAACATTGCATTAAATTATGCTTCCCAATGCCCCAAGAGTTTCAAATTTAAAAATAGGCTATGAGAAAATTCTTGGTAAATTTGGAAAACGTTTTGTCCTTTAAAACGGACGCTAGGCAGTTTAAGGTTAACCAGCAAGTGTTTCCTTAGGCATTTTTTATATATGTAGCAATTGCATAATTTGATCTTAATAATATTAATAATTTTATGTGCGAATGAATGATGTCTTAATATTCGTCACTAGAGCGATACAAAATTTAGTGACAAAATCTCTTGTAATTGGCTACAGATTCGTTCATATTATCTAAAACATGAATGTGTAGCATATTTGCACCTATTCCTGCTTTTTTTAAAGAGTATCGCGAATAAAATAAAAAATAGCAACTTTAAACTTAGTTGCACACTCCAAATGATCTAAGAAGCAGTTTTAGATAGTTATTTAAAATGAAACAAGATTGGTTACATACCGCTACATCTTTCAACGCAAGAAGTTGCACAGCAAACAAGATTCTTGTAGCAAGTGTTGATGGTATCACAAGCACTGTCAAGACTCATTGTCTAAAAATATTAGTCTAGAAACCAAAACACATTTGAATTTATAGATTTATCTAAAGATAATTGTATGTCTTTCAAACACCGAATCCCCCAATAGACTAGTGTTGAAAATTTTCTAAAAAATTGTACTTGATTTTTAAATGTTTGGCATTAATAATTTTGCAGCTCTAACCAGACTTGTCAGTTAATTAGTTGCAAGTTGATGACAAATATTTTCGTGTCCCCACTGCATAGCAGTGATCATGTTGAATATGAGAATACTCTCTAAAAGAAAAAATCGCAATAAATTAGTCAGCTTTAATAAGAAATTCAAAATTGTAAGTTATACATAAAAAAGAGGCGCCTTGCCTCGAAGATTTATCCCTGTTATTATATGATAATGTATAACATAGTTTATATATGGTAGATATCACAAAACGTTCATGGTGTCGAGTAAGTTCATTATTATATTTTTGAAGTAAGTAAACTGATCCATATTTCTTTATGAATTCTCAACTTTATTAAAAAAGGAATGTTATGAAATAATATCGAGTTTGATTGATTAGATTTTTCACTCTAAAAATTTCTAAATTTATATAATTTTAAAATCAAAAATACGATTTTCGTAGATCTATTCAACTCGTACCAAATAGAGTTGATAGTATAAAAACATACGGATGATTGGATCTCCAAACTTGTCTACTTTAACAATAGGTAGCTATTGAAAAGTGTGAACTTTTACTTTTCTTGTAGACTTGTAGTGGTCTAGATTTGTCAAATTAAAAATTAAAAACCAAAAAGAGTACATATGGAGCTATTCAGTGCGTATAGTTTGTCATAAAATGCTAGTCTATAGAGTCAATATTCGCAGAGCAATAGGGTTCCGAGTTGTGTCAATAAACATAGTGTTACATGAATTCGCAAGTTTTAATTCAAAAAAGTCAATAACCTGTACACTAATTAATAATATATTTTTGAAAGTGTTATGCAGATTTATATCAATGGGACAAGCATTCATTGAGAAATTCTCATCTAAATTATGTCACGTGACTGAAGTAAAATATTCGATTTCACAATTCAATCCACTGCTAGCCTAAGAAGTTGCTCTAAATTATGATTCCATGCATATTAATAAAGTGATGCCTTGAAGCATTGAATGTTGATATCGGAATAATCATTAGTAATGATTCTAAAGCTCAATTTTCTGAATTCCTTTTATCAAGGAAGAAGGAATAATTATCTTAAATGTTGAATAAAAAAATTTATAAAAAAGCAATAAAGACAAAAAAATCAGAAGCTATTCAGAAGCTTGCTCTAAGAATTATATTTCCTGACTGTAAATATGAAAGTGCTATGACAAAAGCCAATAATGATTCACTCCATGAACGACGGTAAATATTATCTGATCAGATATGTATTAAGATTGAAAGAGTGTCACAAGAACTTTATCACTTAATTTCAAAGATGGACGCGGGTGTAATTGCACCTCACCAGCAGTTTTCCCGCAACCGCACTCCATTCGTATGTCTGTCATAAGAATTCCCTCGCACCCTCAACACACCCGCTATTACATTACATGCATAAAGTATTACACTAATATTTTCTATAGGCCTGCGCTCTACAGTGTCATTTTACTTTTCTTTTACAGTATTAAAAAACGACTCTTCTAAAATTGTTTAGTATTACACATGTAAAAAAATAACACCGCAACACGCGTGGTAATTGAAATTCAGTACCCCACTGCACTGCACCCGCTTGGGTGCGGGTAAAACCGCGACCGGTGAGGTAAACCCGCGTCCATCTTTGATTAATTTAAACTGAGAAATATGAGCGAATGGCAAAACATTTATGCGACGAAAATAGTACTAGAATCTTTTGTTTTCTCACAAATATTTCCTGCATTCCTTCTTCTCAAAAATATAGTGGACCACAAAGTTCCTACTAATGTTAATATTTTACCAATATTTTACATGCATTTTATTTATGTATATTTATGCACTACTATTCAATCCATGGATTGCAATCGTAAATATATTTCCTCTCTATCTCATCTATATATATATATATATATATATATATTTTTTTGGTTTACTACACTAAAATTGCGTATGCTAAAAACTTATAATAAAATATACACACTGAAATTGAAAAACATACATTGAGCTTGATGTTTCAATGATACAAATGTAAAACTTAAAAATTTGTTTTTTATTTTTCAACACATTTTTATGAATATTATTGCATACTTTCCATTTGGGTTGATTTGCATGCATTACTTTGAAATAGATATTTTCGTAACTCAAGCCTGATCCGGATTTGCTCGATTCTTGTTCAACTATGGTATTCACATAAATATCTACAATCACTGCCAACACTGATATACCCACACTTACCATCCCATGAGAAAATGCGAAACCAACTTTCGAAAATATTGCAGAGCAACAAAAAACAAATTTTGAAGTTTAGCAGATATTCAAAAAAGAGAATGATACCTAAAACAACAACTACAAATTCAAAAAAAATAAGCAATAATAAAAATAATCATTTAAAGAGCATATTAATTAACACTTAAGTTCAGTGTGCTATACATTTATATAAACAAACACATCATTTTAATATACTACATTTATTTTATATGTAATATGCTGCCAATAGCAAATACTTTTTTTCAAAATATGGTTTTGATGGTTGTTACTTGAAACTAACCAGGGTTGCATATGGAAATGGAAATTTTCATTCCATTTCCATTACCATATTATGGAAATTTAAACGTAGTGGAAATGGAAATCATTTTTGGAATTAAAATATAATGGAAATTTGTGGAAATAAAACTTTAAAAAACAGATCTTCTCAGTACCATAGACAATGTTAAACACTCACTAAATGGGCTTAAGAAAAAATAAATGTTTTAAGGATTATAAAAATAATAATATAATAACCAAAAAAAGTTTGAATTATACAGAGTGTTGAGCACTTTCTCCAAATAAGATACTTGTCAAAGCTATCAGTTTCAAAAAATTCTAAAATTCGTGTAATCTCTGCATGAACAAAAGAATTCAAAAGAACGCATGCAAATACAACGTCAAAATTTTGTTTATGTAAACCACATTGATTAAATATTTGCTTCAACACACTGTTACAACTAAAGCAGTTCTAGCTTCCATGCCTAAGTTAGTGTTCTGCGGAAAGACAATTCTCTTAGCCGTAATCAGGAGTAAAATAAATTTTGTATTTAGAGGGCCTTTGGCTTTGTAGCCTGCCGTTGGCAGTGATTTTCTTGCCGTAGTAGCCGCTTTTTTGCAATATATCGTACATTACTTTACGGTACTTTATTTTATCCTCTAAAAGTGTATTTTATTGTGAACAAATCTGTAAATGAAATTAACTGAATTAATTCATTGCCTTGACTGAGTCAGGTTTTAAACGGATTCCAAAATTATATTATGTGCGCCTTAGCAGTTCCAACAAACAATAGCACCTATTAGCACTGAATTGCAATTTCGGTTCAAGTTATAGTCAGTTTAGTCAACCACTATTAGAGTTATGAGGACAATTCTGTCCCAAAAGTTTATGAAGCTGGCTGGTACATGACTAGGGCAAAACCCAATGAAACTCAGTGAGACTAGGACCAGTAAAATACTTATCCTGCAGAATCATAGCCACTAGGTCTAAGAGTATGAAACGATCTGGAAAGCAATGGAAATTATGGAAAAGTTTTCAAAGTAGTTGTTGAAATGGAATTGAAATTGAAGAGAATTTCATTTCCATGTGCAAGCCTGAAGCTAGATGATTAATTTTATGAAAATATTTCAACTAATAAATGATACAAATTCACTTCAAGTGTTTATCATAAGTTTGACACAGTTTATGGAAAAGGAATCTAAGAAATATTATAATTAAAGAAACTACAGCAATTTATTTTCAAAGAATTTGTTTATATGTTGAAGTTAAAGAAGCATAATTTAAGAAAACTTTGCATGTTTAAATTTAGATTAGCATTATGATAAAGTTATTTTAATTAATAAATCAAAGCCTTACGTCGAATTCTAATTGAGTGAATAAATTTGAAATATTTGGCATTAAATACATTAATGTGTTGCATATTTCGCAGAAAACAAAAGACATAATAGTTTCACATGGCTTACGTCAATAAAATTTTGATTGAAAAGAAATGGAATTTTCCAAGTAAGAAGTAGAAAAACTAAGGTAATAATACATGCTTATTAATATATCCAGTGTATTCAAGATCCAATCTGAACAAATTTGAAAGCTTAGTGAAATATCAGTTAGCCAACATATAGTGTTCATCTATTTTTTTCAGACGGTTTGTTACCAAATTGCGTTAAAGATGAAAGAGGGATAAAATGTTATTCGCATACCCGCATTGGTGTGTGTTGGAGTGCTTTTGTTATAGAGGATGATCAAAATGGCACTGTGCACCCAAAAAGCAGTGAGCCGGGACAATCTTAGCAAGTTTTCTCCACGCGGGGATTCCTGGATGACGCCCATGCTTGAGGGGTGCTTCGCTTTAAGGATCCTCTTAAATACAGTGGGCTTCAAACAAAAGGGTAGAAGAAGATGCTACCGTATATAATTTCTGCGCATTTAGGTGGTGACAGTACTGAGGCCTGTACGCTTGGTTTTAGTGTACAGACTGCAAAACAGTGGAATATTGTACGCAACATGAATGCGTCTCATGGAGCACCCTAGTAAATACTTTTGGAAAATTTGGCAAATGTTTGCCAAATATTTGGATAAAAATGCCTAATTTTTGTAAATGGCAATATTCCAAATATTTGGCAAATATTTGCCAAATAATTGCCAAATTTTGCAAATGTGTACAATTTGTACATTCATTAATTTACGGCTTATTTGAATAAATAAACGTGTACATAATATATAATAGACTATTTCAAACATTTTTGAAATCAATATAATGAAAATTTCAACTTTTCATTGACTACTATTATAAACAATTAAAGTATTTATATATCTAAGAATAATTTATGCAACACTTGAATACTCAATTAGTACTAGTTATGGACTAGTGTTATAACCTGTGTTCTTTTACTTTTTTATGTTCATATCAGAAATAATTTTTAAATCTAACATACTTATAAATGTTTAATTTATAATTCATAACTGCCAAAATTTTGAGCAAATTGTTACGGAATATAAACAAGATTAATTAGAAAATTTTCAATGTTGCATTAGTTAAAAATTATGATGTTGACTTGCATGCCAATGCATTATTGCAATTCTTTGCCAGTTGATTGCTGTAGTTTAGACCATGATTAGTCTGTCTTGGATCTCTATGGCTCCTTATACACGTTAATATATACTGTGAAGGCAGTTTAATCAAGTTTAATGCTCTTAATAAATGTATGAGTGTAATATAAATATATTTCAGTAATTGTTATATGCGCATAAGTGCTCTATTGCCGCTCTCCCATTTTCATAGGTTTGCAACGCACTACCCTACATAAACTGCAAATATAATTAATGCTGCTTATTGAATTTCACATATTTTTAATACACTAAGCCGTCGGAAGCGCTTAACAGTACACGGATCATGCTCAAATGCGAAAAATGTACTAAAGTTCCATTTTCCCAAGGTTCATATCTTTGCGAATGCATGCTTCATAAAAATACATAAATCCAGAAATATGAAAAACTATTCATCATGTATTTTATTGATTTGATATTCCTAAGAGGATTATTTGGATAGCAAAAGTTCTTTAATTTTTGGTCCAAAATTTTTATAATTTTGTTCCATTTGTATTATTTTGGGACTTATATCATTCAATAATTTAGAAGCTTTAAAAGAAAATGAATGTGGGTGATGAATATTACTATGAAACTTGTGACTTATCTCACTGACTTTGACCTAATTGTTTAAGAAATGCAAGAATTTGAATTGTGTACATGTACATATTTGTGTATCATACAAAGTGTTGATATTGAATTAAATACAAGGGTGCAAGAACATTGCCATCTTTTATTAAATTACTCACTACATTTGCTTATCGATACAATTCACAGTTCTTAATGTCCAATTGAATATTTTTGCCAATGATGACCGATTGGTTGATGTGATGTTTTCGAATAACAACAACAATAATTGAAGTTACTTAGCACAAATGAATTCAGAATTTGTTTTTGCATTGTGCAAATGATATGGATCAGTGTATTGACAAGCGCAAGTGTAAGCTGCATAAGCGGCGAAAAAAATGATAAAGCGCAAGCGATTATTAACGAGGGTTAATAAGCGGATTGAACAATCAGAACGCTTTAGAAAACAACGGAGTTTATACCAAATTTAATTAAGATAAATTAATTTAGATGTTTTACTAATTTTACAAAGGTAAATAAGTATTCATAGAAGTCAATAATCTTAAGGAGTTTATGTTTCAATAATTGCAGTATTAATCAGTGTTTTAAAATAAAGAATCGAATCTACTATATTGCAACTAAGATTGATTGGTAGGGCTGCTAATTTTAATTTAATTGGAAACGTATCATCTCAAGCAGTAGCCCTTCCATTCCTGCATGAAGTAGGTCCTGCATAATCAAAACATTGATGATAAATTAATTAAAATCACCACTATATAAATTAAAGAATTTTCCAGTTTGACCGGCCCCATACCGAATAAATCTACTAGAATTCATTCAATTGTGAATAATTACAAACAGGAAAAAACAAAATAACGAAAATATTACTACTATTTTGCAGTCATTGCAAAAGCAACATAAGAACAGTTTAAATATTTTGATAGTCGTAAGCGTAGAAGAAACGGAAAATATCCAGCTTTTTGTGTGAGAACTATAAAGAAATAAGAAATATAACAAACAAACTGTATTATAATGTTATACAAATTTCCCAGTTTATGAAAGAAATTTAGTAATATTAAACCCTCAATTGTTCTGAATTTGAGCTTGAATGATGGACTGTCCAGTTAACACTACAGATGAAAAATTTCTCTCTGATTGAACAAAATGACCACCACTCGTTTGGGCTAAATAAATTTACCATGACAATGTTCAAAATAAAGTTTTAATACCTTTTCCAGAAAGCTAATGGGCTTTTATTACATTACAAAAGATTTTGTCACTAAATTTTGTATCCCTCTAGTGGAGAATGTTAAGACATCATTCATTCGCAAATATCATTATTATTATTATTAATTTATAAAAATCTAAAATTATGCAATTGCTACATATCCAAAATACCATAAGGAAGCACTTGCTGGTTAATCTTAAACAGCCTAGTGGCCGTTTTAAAAAACAAAACGTTTTCCAAATTTACAAAGAATTTTATCTGATCCTACTACCAAATTTGAAAATCTTGGGGCATGGGTAGGTGTTTTGGGAAACATACTTTAATACAATGTTGAAAATTTCTCATTAAAGTGTCTTTCTGTACCTGAGGTTATTGAAAAGTTTAACACGTTTTCCTTGAAAACTTCCAATTTTTTCAAAAATATTTAATTTCTCTTCATACCTAATGTGACATTTTAAGACAATCATAAATCAATGATCTCTTTTTTAATATGGCTTTTTCATAGAATTTAACAAAATGAACATAGCTAAAAAAGAGTAATTCAGGCAATGCACAAAGATTCAGGATTTATATTGAAAAATGGGAGCTGTTTGCAATATATTATTTTTTGAATTTCGAAAAAGCCCTTACATACTTTTTTGATTCTCTTTATCACCTCTGGTCAAAATGATTATGCACATATTTTTTAAAAGTTAATTTTAACCATATATTTGAATACTTGAACATCTTCAACACATATGACGAAATCACCTATTTTGCTTCTTTGGATAAATGCTACAACTTAGGAAAGAAAACGTATTTGTCTCATATGCTTATGCTACAACTATATAAAATTACTTTTGATACTGGTGCTACCCAAGGATGGTTAAAATTAAAAAGTGATTATTCATAATCAATTAATAAATAAGATTCAAAAACAAAATAATCTTTTTATACTTCTATCAATATTTGGGATTTAAGGCTTAATTTTTGGTGAATCATAGACATTGCAAAATGTACGTTAAGTATGTAGATAACTTGACTGAGTTTATGTAAATATTAGAAACAAAAATAAGCCTTTTCCGTATTGTTCAAAATGTAGAAATACTAACATTGCTGTTATTGCTTTTTACCCTATTTTAGCATTTAGTCCACTGATTCATTTGCCACCTAATAATATGCACAAAATATTATTGATTTGTAGCGATTATTTTGGATTTCTATCGATAATTGTAAATTTTAATAAAAATAGGTACTCAATGACATTACAATATTAATCATTTCTGCAGACATTCTATCAATTGAAGAAATTGATATTTGAATGACTAAATTTAAAAGTTCATTATATTCAATTAACTACAGCGCTTAGCTTAACTCAATTTGGAAGGGGGATCTTCTCCATCTCCCTATTAAACTTTTAATAATTTATCGAAAAGTCGCGTTCTTTTTTTAATGAGACTTAGTGCTTTTTCTACCTTTTATTTGGAATCCCTACTTAATAACAATATCCCAAATGTCTCCCCATCTTACACAGGGGTACAGTGTTTCCATTTCTGAAAAACACATTATTATTGTGAGTATGCAATATTAAGAAGACAGTTATACTTGAAAGCTAAGAATAAATTGTAATGAATTTCACCATTTCTAACTGTTAAAACAAACGCAGAATTTATTTTAAGAAATTCCTAAATTTGATATTTGAAACGTCATCAAAAATAATGATGACGAAATTTTCTGAACAATGCAAGTGGATAGTGCTGATATGAAAATTCTTTGTACACGTTTTGCTAAAATATTATCATCCGTTCCAGAGTTACATGGGAGGGGAATTCCTCCTCCTTCCAAGCCTGAGGACCCCAAAATGACCAGGTTGAATAGCGTTAATACATGAAGTTATTGAACAAAGAAATTCTATTCATTTTTAGCATCACGTAAATAAAATGCATATATGCCTCTAATGAAATTTGACAGGAGCAATGATTTTGTCAGGTTCTTTAAAACTGTCCTTATGAATTCAAATTCTTATGCAAATCGATCTTTTTCATAAAAAATCTTTTGATTGTTTTACTGAAAGATTTATTTTGCCAAAATTTTTTTAGAGTGGGCAGATTTTCATAAACAATAAATGTATTTATGTATTATTCTTATCAACGTGAGTTAGCAATTCTCAAAACTAGAGATTTGCAAAGCCTGATGTGGAAATTATATTACCCATGGGCCATGGCAATGCTAAAAATTACAAAAAATAATTTATATTTCATATGCATGTAAATCTGTAAAATTCCAAATTCAAGGATATTGTCATTTGCATTGCAATATTACAATAAACAAAAGAATATTAAATATATTTGTAAGTGGAAACATTATTACGTAAATGTATAGAAGTTTGCAAGTGGGTCCTGTGTGAAGTAATTCATTCTTGTATAAGCGGTACATCAGGCTCAAATGAAGGGTTCGTTTGCCCTTGTGGATAAGGATAAGGAGGATATACTGGAGCAGGAGGCTTGCTATCTAAAAAATATGTAAAAATGAGAATTAGAAGAATATATGTATATATTTATTTGGATTATATATATATATATATATATATATAGTAGTTGCTGACTATATTTTTGCCTAAATGGCAATTAATGATGCAAAACCTTTATCTGAACCAACATAGATGATGTAACAATTTATTGAATATAAGGTCATTGTGAAAATGCACTATATGTTCAGCAAACATGACACAAAGGGTTTTCTCAAGAAAAAGATGTGTAGACGTTCCAAAATATCACAGATTTTTACATTAGACATTTTTGAGTCAATTATGAGAAATTTGGTTTAGCTATTTTTGAGTGACACAAACTTATATGAAGACCAGTTCGTTGACTCTAAGCGCACTGAGGTATATAGTGTTAATAACGCATTGAAGGTGAGTGGTTAATCTCCCTCCCTTTCATTTCAAAGCTATTAAAGATAAGGCAATGAGCTTTGGTACAATGAATGATACACCTTTGATTTACATCTTTGCCAATTTTTAAAAAAATATACTAATTTGTTACGATTTTATTTGTGATGTCATCAATGCTTCAAAAAATGAAGGTCAAAAAGAACCTAAATGGATCGAGTATTAAAAACAAAAGAAGCAGTTTATTTACCTCATATTCCTTCTAGTTATTGTCAAAGACTTACTTTAACAAAAAATATAAAAACACGCTCAAGGTCAGTCAATATTACGTAAACATGGCAGCCATTTTGATAATTTTGATTAAACTGACATTTCTAGAAATGAAAGAATAATTTAGAAAAAATTAAGTCAATGAATAATAAGTCAATAATATATATTAAGCTTACTTTCAAATTCAAAGTTCAAAAAAGTTAAAATAATAAAAAATTTTACAGTGGGCATCCCCCTTTGACCCACCTCAAGGGATTGCTATTTTCAGCACGGGGTTCAGCATTAATGCTTTTAGTAATTTAGACCACTTTTTACATGGCATGCAATCATGTTTAGTCATTATAGTTTTACTGTATTCAAAATATTGCACCAAATGAAAATTTCATATTTTTCTTTGATCTTCCTTCACTAGATAAATTATTGTGTTGCAAATATTTATTGCTACGTCGACCAATAAAAACTGATCGTAGTTTTAATGTATAAAGGGGTCACATTTTTTTGGAGAAAACTGAGTAAATTCTCTAATTTTGATATTCGAGTCAATTTTTTGCAAATGTGCGCAAATCGACGCATTTCAATTTCTGTTTGACCAATAAATAAACGAGGCATACATGTATCATTACATAGCTCTAAGTAAATGTGCGTATCAATTTTCAACTGCTCAGAATAATGTAATAGTTTAACAAAGTAAGAAGAACCATGTACCTGAAGCAGATTATAACGTGCAATTTTCAGCTCATTCAATTTCAAGAAATTTATGCTATCCGATTGTTCAAATTTTCCCCTATTCCAACATTATTTTATAAAAAAAAATTTTTCTTATATTTGTAATCTATTGCTTCCTTATGGAATGAGTGGGAAACGGTAGTCAGGAACATAATGTGAATTGCTATGCAATTACTAAAACACAAGGTAATTCACCCTTTTTTTTCGTAGATTACCAATTCTTCAAGTTTTAATAATGTCTTAAGAAGATAGTTCTGCTGGTTCTTCAATTCCAACAATAATTAAATATAATAATGTTTCTGAATTTAATCGGCACTTAGGAAAGTTAGAATTCGAGTCATTGCACTAAGTGAACGTTCAACACTAGCAGTTTTAATGGTGTCAGTAATATGCATTTTGCTAAAGAGGTCGGGTAACCAAGATCTTTTGTAAGTAATTGTAAGTAAATTGTAAGTAAGAAGTAATTTACTGGGACATCGTGGAGTGATCGTTTGCCTTTGAATAGCATAAATACTTGTCCCATATTCTTAATCAAACTGGAAATATCTTTGCCAATTCAATATTTTTTTTCTATAGTATTATCATCAATAAAAGATTGATATGAAGACATGATCGAGGCATTATTTATAAAAACAAACGCAAGAAACTTAAAAGTAGCAGTCTCCACAAGGTTTTTTATTTGTGTAATCGAGTCATCACAATTATCAGCTTCAATAAATGTGACATCAAGTGTTGATGAGGTTACTAAGTTGGCTTTATTTTGCTATTCTTCACTGTTACAAATGTCCAAAATATGTTTAGTTGTTGATGAAACCATCACTTGTAAATTAGTTGAGCAAACGTTTAATGTCTAGAGGCGTTTACAAAAATTTGAATTGATATTGAGAATTTCATTCAAGCCAATAATAAGTATATAAAATAATTTTTAATAGAACTAAAAGAATCCCTCTACTTACAGAAGATAAATAATTATGCATTTATTATAAACGCAATCAGGAATTATAATTTGATGATGATTAAAAATTTTTTGCATTTCTTTTAGCAAGTGATTCGCTTTGGCGAATTATGAAAGAGTTTTTGGACGTCACGTTGTGTAATTAAAAGTATTTGTAAACAAGTATTGATTTGTGACTTGAAAGTAAGGCTAAGCTTGAGAAATAAGCACGACAATGAACAAAAAGCAAATTATTTTTTAATGTTTCGTCCATTAATGCCACAACATCCATCACAACTCAAACTAATATTTTTTCTTCATCAATATTTGCATTAACAAGCACATAGAATATTTCTGAAGATATTGGAATTCCTTGCTTTCATGGGCTCAAAACCTTATATATACATGAACATTAGGTAATAAGAAAATTCAAATCTTTTTCAAAAATTTGAAATTTTCAAAAACTTGTTAAACTTTTCAACAACCTCAGCCACAGCAATACCCTTTGATAGGAATTTTCAACATTGCATTAAAGTATCTTCCCCAATAGACCTACCCATACCCCAAGATTTTCAAATTTGTAATAGTCTTGAAGACAATTATTTGAAAATATGTGAATAATTTCCCCATAAGTTCTTCACTGGATTTGAGTATTCTCTAAATACAATTTTACTGAAAATAGGCCTGTTGCCTTCATGTCTAGCCTCTTCCACTCACTTGGTTTACAATGAAAGCTGTGATAAGATATTTTTGTAGTTGTCCCCCTCCCCATAGATTCTTCACTGTTTGCGAACAACAACACTTTGAAGCTTAGTGCATTGAAAACACATCTAATCAAATACTTTCTTAGTTTGAGGTATAACTATGTACAACATTGATGTTTATGCACTTTCCTAAAGTTTAGCTTTGATAACTTATTGAGAGTATTGCCTTGTATTTTGCTATGTAAGCTTTGGAGTAAACAATAACTTGCTCTGCACTTTGGTCTGTACTAACACATTCATAAATGAATGCAAAACATAGAAAGACTAAGCAAAAAAATCATACTAACCCTGCATAGTTTGCAGTTGTGGAGCTTGCATAGCAGTAGCAGTGGATTGATAATTTTGCACATTTCCAGCATTCTTGGCTTTTTGACAAAAATAATAGCTTAAACACAAAGCAAGGATTATGCAGGGCGAACAGCAGCAAAGTATTCCAGCAACAATTTCCCATGTTAAAGCAGAAAGTATTTGTTCCGTAAAGCCTTCAAAGCAATCTGTATCAAGTTTGCAAGTTTCACCGCAACAAATTAGTGCATCTCGACATTCACTTGAAAAACTACAGATATCACCAACATCTAATTTACAATCAATGCATTAAAATATATTACTAAATCAAAGTGAATCACATTTGCAAGGTCCAAATTATAATATATAATTGCCCTACGAATTTTGTCATGCAATGTATATATATATATATATATATATATATATATATATATATATTAATAATGATCGAGCAGAGCTTTTTTAATAGGACGCACTCGCCTATATAGCTACTTTATTTCCGCGTACCAGAAAAAAAATTAAAAAATTTCAAGAAATTTTCAAAGAAATTCACATTTTTTTCAAAATTTTTTGAATGATGCATGTTTTTTAAAAAAAAGTTATTTAATATAAATATAACATGGAATAAAAAACGTATCCATATGCACCCTCGCCCAATAACAATTGTGCACACCCGCCCTTACCAGTGGGTAGTACCCGTAACACAAATCACTAATATATATGCTTTGGATATGCTATGCAAATCCCATTTAAACTACAATCACTTATTGAGGCACTTCAACCTCCTTTTGACCATCATCAGAATACAATATGGTGGCTAATAGTGCTGGATCCGGTCCGGTTAATCCAGTCAGATTAAAACCGTGTAAACCGATCCGTTCCGGTAAAAGCCGGTTAATCAGGTTAAGTAATTCTGTCTTTGATTTTGAAAATTTATTGATTACAATGATTGCAGTATTATAAAAAAATATAAATTGTGGCGAGAAAGGGTACAAAGATTCCTATTGTAATTCTAGTCCTACTCCACATTTTCGTCTTTAAAATTCTAGAATTGCAATAATTCGTGGATCATTTTAAAAAATATCAAATTTGTGGGAAAAGGATACATCAATTCCAACACGTTTAAATTCGGTTTGATGTTGATATATTGACTAAATTTCAATTTATTCATAAAGTTCTAAATTTATTATTGAATTCTTATTTATGAATACCATTTGAGTATATTTTTCTTCATTAAATTTTGATAGACTACGATCATTCTCAATAATGCTTGATAATATACATTCAATTATAGGTATATTAATTCCTTAAAATTGAAAAATAGATAAATGAAAAAATGATATTATTGACGATACGATATTGAACATCAGTTGGATATTAACACATAGGAATAGACCAATTTGATTTTGACATATAAGAATTAAATATAGATGCGGCATAGATTATGTAAGCAAGCAAGCGCAAATTTTTAAGGATCCGGTGAAAACCGGTTAAGTTAAGAAGCAATCCGTCCTGTTAATCAGGTTAAATTAGGTTGGGATACACAGCACTAGTGGCTAATAAAGCTTTTCAAAAGTACTACCTAAATTTTATAAAACACATGCATCAACCAAAATGAATAAATCAGTTTGATAGAATTAACTTGTATATTTAAAATACTTCATGCTTTCGTTGTTTAATATGATGGCTTCTACAATTTTAGTGATCTTTGTTATTTCTATGATATTATAATTATTTTCTTTAAAGGGGGTGCTATGCTAACGATTTCTGTCCAAACGTTTGTGCAGATTTTTGTTTAAACAAAAATCCGTAATGTAGCACACAGAAATCCTGACAAAAATTTGGACAAAAATCCGCAGTGTAGCACACAAAAATCCTGACAAAATTTTGTCAAAAATCTTCAGTATAGCACCCTCTTAAGATGTTCTTTTATTCTCTTTCATATATATATATATATATATATAGTGACGCAATATGCGTTAGCTCACAACCAATTAGGAAAAACAAAAATGGTCATTCACACATGTTTTTTCATTTTTGTATCAATAAAACAGACAGAAAAATATGGGGTTACGTAGATCAAAATAAACCCGCAAAATGCACTGTATATGTAATTGCAAATACACGTTCATTCAAAATACATGACCGTAATATTTAGAAGCCAAAAAATAAATTGCATAAATTTGATGGTTACTGCTCTGAAATCAGAGGTTCCCAAAATTTAGCGGAAACTAAGAAGATATGTTTTGAGATCCTAGATACAATTATTGTTCAATTGGTTAAAAGATTCGATGATTGCCTGAAAATTGCTTCAAATTTTGATTGTTTCACCAATTTTAGTAATGAGAAGTTTGCTTTACTTTGCAATTTATATAAGAGGGATATTGATATGTGTGCAAATTCGGATAGGAAATTTACAAGGCATTTAAATCCAAAGTTCTAAACAATAATTTTAATTTTACAACAAAATTGAGTCTATTCATTCTTTGTTCTTGCATGTAGTAATGCTAATGCTGAACGAAGCTTTAGTCGTCTGATTCTTATTAAGACATGTTTGCGCAGTACGTTGACTCAAGATCGTCTGAACAACCCTTGCAATTATGAATATTGAGCGTGAAGTTGATATTGAGTATGTGCAAAAATATTTTTTAAAAATAAAACACGTTGAATCTATTTTTTGTTTTTTGTATTAGTGCTATTTGCTTTAACATTTCAAGTCCTCTAGTGGTTGAATATAATTTATGTGTCAAAACTTAGATCTCTGTTTTGCGTCATGTGAAAAATATATATATATGTATGTTTCCGGGTTAATGTTTTTGAAATATATATATTTCCCGCAATTTGCAAAATTAAGAAATATTTTCCCGCTGAATGTAAAAAAAATATTTGCCCCCTAGATGCATATGAAAATATATATTTCCCACTAAATGCAAAATCTAAGCGGACTTTGAATATTTTGTAAAATACAACTTAATACATCATTTATAACACTAATTTATATATATATAGGCACCCTGAACTTTTCTATAACTTTTTTAAATCATTTGCTCATTAGAATCTTCATTTTTATCCAACAAAACATTTTTCACAAAGTTTTTGGTTACAACATTAGACGGTATAAGTTTTCAAAGTGCTTAGGGAGTTCTTTCTCATTATCTATCCATTTGCCTGTTTTTTGTCGTTCTGAAGGTTCTTCCCGCAGTCAAATAACAATTGTGTTCAGATGCAACGTCTTAGCCAGAACCAAGCTCAGGTTCAAGGTTCGAAACTAATGATTCATTAAACAAAATGTTTTAATAAGTTTGAGTTAGTGCTATAAAATCAGATCTCAAATATTCGGACGCTTCTATTTTGTTAAAGTGACCCATTTGTTGGAAATGAGCCTGCTGTTTGACTTACTTTGATAAAGTAGTATTGTGAACAATTTGACCTCCATGAATTTTCTAATTGAATTAGCGTTTAATTTATAGTTTAGCAGATTAGGAAAGCAGTTTTTTACAATCTTTCAAGTTCTAAAGAAATATTTGTGCAGATTGAAACATGAGCATTGCTGAAAGTTTCAGTGGTCTTTGCAAGAGGATATGAAAACCTTAATCTTCATTTTTAGAAGTTGTATCAAGCAGCTATTTTCTTTTGTCAATGATTTTTTGAGAAAGTATTTATACCCTGTTTTATATTCTGTTTTTAGTATGTAAACATCATCTTTTTTAGAACCTTGAAATCATCTCATGTAAGTAAATGCAGAGGCCCTTGCTTGCAGTTCAAGCGATATTGAAGGTCAAAAAATACAATTGCCCTTAATTGACTGTATATATAGGATATTCACTTGGCCTTTACAGCGAAATGCAATTTTGTAATCCCGAATATAGAGTCCTAACTGCTTTTAACGGGTTGACACTTTTTCAAATTTCTCTTTACGAATTTTTCTTTTGCGGACAATCTTCCCAAATCATCAGTTATATGTCTTATATAGCGGCCTTATATAGCTTCATCTAGTTTTACAGGAATGTCAATCCGAAATCAGATGAAATTTAAAAAACATTTTTAAAATTGACAATTGATAAATTTCACTTTTCTTAAAGAAATTCAATATTAATTTGCGCAAAACGTTCATCGTCCGACCATTCCATGGGTTTTTGATTACAATATTGTAAGAAATGCAACGTGTTGTCCACTAAGCGTGAAAATAAATTATGCAAATCATACAGAGGGAAAATAATCTTTCAAAATTTTTATATATATTTTTAAAAAATCACTAAATTTTGCGAAATATACTTTCCGTACTATAGTAATAACTAACAATTAATAAAATATACTGTTTTTCAATTATAAATTAAGAATGAAATACTCCCGCTAAATGACTTTGTTTTTTTAGCCGTCCCTCTAAATGCGAATCAATTTCAATTATATATATATATATATATATATATATATACGTTGGGGACATGGAAATATGAACACCTATGATTTTGAGGTTCTTGTTATCCACGAAATTTATTAAGCATACTTTCATAATGAAAATTTACTGCAGCATAATAATAATAATGAAAGAATTTATTGCGTTAGTAAAACAACGCACAAGAACAAAGAACTGGTAATACTACAAAATAAGGCAACAACTATGAACGGCATGCTGAACAAAGACCCTTCAAATGCCAGCTACACGGGAGATCAAAATTGTAGGTGTCAAAAGAGCGCTGAAGTAAGAAGTTAAAAAGAGATGATCTGAAACGCAACAGTGAAGATGATATGTCGACATCCGAGTTCATTTGAGTGAAGATAGATCGCAACTAATGCGTGCCATTTGATGTGACTAGCTGCAATGCTGCGCAGCAGTTATCATTCAAAAATTTAACATGGGTGGACATTGAAATATGAAGAGTTAAGAAGAAACATGCCGCATTTATACTAAGTATGAATATAAAAACAAAGTAAACGCATTATAATTATTCAACTCTATAATAAGCTCACTCAATAAGTTACGTGAGGACTTCTTTTGGCAATAACTGCTGTCATCCTGCGAGGTATGCTATCAATCACAGACTTGATTGTCGGATCATGATGCCAATGTTTAAACACACTTATTATCATTTCCTGCTTAGCAGTGATATTATTTCCCCCATTCTGCGTTTGAATTTGAACAAGCCCTATATGTTCGCAATGGAGCTGAAATCAGGCGAATTGCCTAATTACTCAAGTAGATTAACACCATTTTCATTAGTATAAAGTCAGTGTCATTGAACCACTCTTTCATTTCAGAATGAGCGCATGTTTGAACTACAGTACTGGAAAAAAATATTCGGCCACACATGATTTGTCATAAATATTTCTAAGAAATGGACGCCAAGAATGTCCGAGTTATTTTGTAATTAGATTTGGGGTTGCAGAAAGAGGAATTCATCAATGTTGAGACATAATTTTCACTGTATTCTTTAAATCTCAAGGAGAAATGATAAAATGCTTGTAGTTATAACTAATAATTTCTTGGAAAAATTTATTTGGCTACTTCAGACCAAATCAGAGAATATGTAAAAAAAATTGCATTGGTTGAGCTTTTTTCAGTCTATATTTCCATCCGCGAGTTGATTATTTCCAAACATTTGGAAGGGATGAGTCAACGTAATATAGCCCGACTTGTAGAGCGACCTCGAAGTTCTGTGGGGGATATCATAAGACGTTTCACTTTGAAAACATCATTGCCCCAAGCCACAATCCGGAAGACCAAAGAAGACTTCCAAAACCTCCCAATCAGCTCTTATGCGCCTTTCAAAGCGAAATGCCAGGAAGACTTCCGAGGAATTTCGCAAGGAATGGGCTGATGGTCACTTTGTGACAGCAAGAACTGTGCGAAACATGCTGAAGAATTATTCAATTGGGACTTTTGTGGCACCCAAAAGCCATTCTTAACCTCAAAGCAAAGATTACGCCGGCTGAGGTGGGCCAAGTTGATGATAGACAATTCATCTGAACATTGGTCCAATGTTATATTTTTAGATGAGTCAAGATTTGAGCTATACTCATCAAAAGAAATGTCATAAAGAGACCAACTGGGCAGACGTTTAGATTCTTGCCTCAACTTACTCGGGGGACAATTAATTATTGTGGGAAGTCTGTAATGGCATGGGGTGCAATATGGAAGTCTGGCTTTCGCAAGATTGTTCACATCACTGATACTCTCCTAAGCTCTTAATATGCTCGGATTCTAGAAAAGGAACTCTTTCCACTCCTTACAAGTAATCAATATATCAGCAGGCTGGTGCTTCATGTCATACCTCAAAAGAAATGACAAATTTTTTCCATCCTTGTTGACTGGGCTGGCCACTTTCCAGACCTTCACATTATGGAAAATATTTGGAAAGAGGTCAAATATCAAATTGGACAGCATACTCTTCACACTGAAGACGAACTGTGGAGCGCAATAAAGAAAAAATTTTATGTAATTCCCAACAGCTTTATTGAAAGACTTTTTGTTTCAATCCCTGATCGCCTTGAAGCTGTTATTCGCTCAAAGGGATACCCTACAAAATACTAGAATGGACAATTTTGTTGCTAAGTGCTTATATTGTATCAAATATTAATTTATGCATCTTATTTTGAATTTACTTTTTTCGGATTTGCTCACTTGTTAAAATTTTTTCAGGTAGCCGAATACATTTTCCCAATACAAGTTTTCTAATTTGGATTAAAAATTAATAGCAAATTGTTATTCTGCATATTTTATGGTATTAGACATACAATTTTTTCTTTCTTAATCAAACTAACACTTAGTTATAATCTTAGACAAATTGTCTAATGAATGTTCATTATTTATTCAAAATAGCAATGTGGTAGAATACATATTTCCAGTACTTTATCATAAAATGGGCCCAAATGGCTAGGATTTAAATGGGCACAACTTGATTTCGGCTAGGCGTGGACTTCAACTTTCGGGCAATGTCCATCTATGTTTGAAATAGATTGCTTCTTTTATCTGTAATTATTAATCCACCAGAAGCATATCCGTTTCAAATTTTGATTGTGAGTGGAAATTGATCATTGGCTGCCAAAGCTCCAACAAATTCATTTCTTTGTTTATTTTTAAGCTTTGTAGTAATCTAATTTCTAAAACTGTCATCAACTATATTCATAAGATATTTATGGAGTTTAAATAGTTGATTTTTTTATGGTATTACCGCCCTATTAATTTTATTATGTACAAATCCAAAAATCACCATTTTGCAATGCTACTATGAATTGAGATTTGAAGTTGTTTCAAACAACAAGATAAAACTTACTTCAAAATTGCAGCTAAGGCGTTGAGAACAAGAATAGCACAGCCAATCGCAAATTAAAGAACACACCCAAAATTTATATTGCAAGAGATAAAAAAATTTTAGTAGAGTGAATTATAATCAGTGATAAAAAATTCATTTTCAAACTAAATTTAAGATTTAAATATAAATTTTGAATATTACTTTTCATTGAAATTGGATGCTAGTTTGGAATATATTTTTCCAATACAAATTTACTAATTTTGATTAAAAATTAATAGCCAATTGTCATTCAACATATTTTATGGTATTAGACATACAGATTTTCCTTTCTCAATCAACCTAGCACTTAGTTATAGTCTTAGACAAACTATCCAATGAATGTTCACTATTTATTCAAAATAGAAAAGTGGTCGAATATATATTTCCAGTACTGTACTTTTAGGTATTCAGATGCATTCATCATGGCTTCATAGGCGTCCAGCACCATTAATGCTTATGATGCCCTGGAGAATAGCTTTTGTGGGGTGCGTGGATTTCTCATGCAGATGTGGTGGAAAACTGATTGGATGTCATAGAAACATATTTTTCGCTAGTGTTTCACGGACCAATCCGCATGATTTCTGGCATCCTTAACATTTTCGATTTCATTGCAGATGTTAATTTTGGGACAACACAAGGTTTGACACGTGTACAACGAAGTTTTTGTAATCGTCGTCGGACTATACAAGTGTTAACAATCATGGCCGCATTTGCCATTGCCGACCCAACTGTGCAGCAGATGCCATTGACAGCTTCTCTAGATTTCACATTAATATACGGTCTTCTTTACTAGTAGTTTTCTTTATTCCATGACATCGTCCAGGTCTTTTTGACTTGATGGTGCCTGCTTTCATAATATTTGCGGCATTGCAGTTTTACGGTTTGGTTTATATTGAAACCCTCTATATATATATATATATATATATACGTTTGACTGCATAGATAACCACATTGATTACAGCTTAAATTTGATATTACATTTATTGTCCAGTAATACGAATTTGCAAAACAATTATGATCAGTGTTCCTGAACATCAATGTTTTCTGCATTCTTCCAATATTTAACACCCTGCAAGAAATATTATCTGGAGTGCCTTTACTTGCATGGTTTGAGGAACATTCTAATCATTAATAAAGTGAAAAAAGTGAATAAAGTACTATGCAAAGATACTATAGAGAGGTATTACAGATAGCCTAGATTAGAGTTATTAAAACATTATTGCATTATAGTTATTCGGCTGGGAATTATTAAAGCATTTTCATTGTACTAGCGAGTGCAGGTAGCACTTCTCAGAATAAGGTTACCTACGAGGTTTTCATGGGAGGATACCAGTATCAGAATTACCCTTTCCGCACAGCCCTAGTGATCAGACTGCTTTTGGCCTAAACGTTCTTGAGAAATTGCACTATAAATCCCACTTTGGAAATTATCTAATGTGTAGTTCTGGCATGATAATTATTCAAACATTAAAGATTAGGAGTAAAATACTTTCGTCTTGTTGTTTTTTGATTACATATTACATACCGCCACATCTTTCAGCACAGGAATTGGTACAACAGACCAGATTCTTTAAACAGGCGTTGGCACCATCACAATAACTGTCAAGACTCATTGCCTAAAATTATGAATGTCAAAATCAGAGGTGAAGCAATTTACGAATTTTAAATAAACGCCCGACCTATGATTGATTTCATAAAGTAAATTCAATTCATGACTAATCCAATTTCAGATTATTAACAAAATCTGAAAATCCATGTAACCAGTTTCAGTTAGTAATGTGTCAATGGTTTACTAATGTAATCAATGATGTCACTGCACGTATGTGGGGCTTGCGGCTGCATCGGGTCCCAAGTATTCTCCAAAACTAGTTATACTCAACTTTAAACAAATTTGAGGTACCAAGTTTGGAATTTGAAGGCTTTTGCGGCCCCAGCATATCAAAGTAACAAAGTAATTAATATTATATAAACGTAAACAAAAATTAGGCCCAAAATCAGAGAAATATCTTTAACAAATATTTTAGACAATTTTGGAGGCCCAATAGTTATGCAGGTACAAAATACTTAGTATACAGCAAGATTGTTACTTTTTTACAAAAATTTGGCGGTGTGGGATGGGGCCCCGTATTGACATCTTGGCACCGAGCCCCAAATTTACAGTGACGCCACTGCATGTAATCACAAGCCTACATAGAGAAAACCAATTATTGACTTCCAAAACTATGCTAATTTTAAAAAATGTTTGCCTTACACACATTATATATATACATAAATAAATAAATAATATATATATATATACATTTGACAACGTTGTTTGCGAAAAGATTGATCAAAATGCTAATATTAAATGCTGGTTGTGTAACTGTAACGCACATACTAGTTGAATTGGTATACTTACCCTTGTTCAGAATCTGTCTAACTATGGTAAAATTTTCTGGATATGTTCTAAATGTGAAGCGCATGATTTTGACCTTTCAGTGAATATGTCCTCTGTTACTGCAACAAATTCTAACGTTGATCAACGTTTAGGCCGCCTAGAAGAAAAGCTCTCAGCTATCTCGACTCTACATCATGACCTCGCATTATTAAGATCTGATATAGCTTTTAGTTTGAAAAGTTCCAGTCAGTTTGCATCCTCTTCCATGTCTATTACTCAACACCCAAAAACATTCTTTGCAGTTTCTGCTTCTCGAAATCGCTTAAATAGCTACAACAGTGAGTCTGGTACGAAAAGAAGGCGCGTGAACTCGGACTTGAAGCAACTAGTGGGTACTTCTTCCTCTAAGTCTGTTATAAAGTCAGTTTCTCCCAAACCTCTTAGGAGGCACTTATTTTTAGGACGACTTGATCCTTCTACAACTTAAAGTGATATACTACATTACTTAGAAGCAAACGGTGTTCAGGCTATATATATATATATATATATATATATATATTA
>CABFPE010000640.1:194869-205840 GCA_900660155.1 Hofstenia miamia | reverse complement strand
TATATATATATAAATGATATTTTGCTAAGACTTAGCATATTATGAAAGATTTATTCCGCAAACATGTTTCGCTACATACGTATAGCTTCGTCAGTGCATATAGAGTATAGAGGGAAAGTTTAGAAAAGTTTAAGAATGCTAACATGGTTTAATTGTCTATTTAAAAGTTTTTTACGTTGTTGTTTTATTAATAATGCTTCAGTGATCTTGGTATGTTTGTTCTTTGTTAATATTTTAAAATGATCTTTTCTTGCTTGGTGATGATGTAAGTAAATTTCTGATGTTAGGTGGCCTCTTAGGTGTTCTTTAATTCTAATTTCCAAATGTCTTCTTGTCTCCCCGATGTATGAGGCGTTACACTCATCACAAGAATATTTATAAACAATAGAGGAAGACAAGAATATTGGGATCGGATCTTTGTTTGAGAAAAGGTTTGAGGTCTTAGTTGTTGTAAATGTTGGAATTATCTTAGTTTCATATATCTTTAATTTTTTGTTGATTCTTTTAAGTTGGTGTTCGATATATGATTGTCGTTCTTTAATATAAGGTAAATTCCAATAAATGTTTTTAGTTTTATCATTGTTGTCCTTTAATTTGTTGTTAATAAAATATTTATCCAAGCATTTTTTTATTAGATGGTGAGGATAGCCATTATTTGTTAAGATTGAAAAAAGTATATATATATATATATATATATATATATATATTTAATGTAATTTTGTGATTTAGTTTGTCATTTATGCTGCATTACATTTAGTTAAAACCAATGAATTGTATCCGTTGTTATCGTCACTTTCCTAAATACTTGCTCTATTCTCGTTTCATAACATTTAACTAACTCTATTTTCAATGGAGAAATTCTTAAAACCCGAACGTTTTGACAGTTATCCAAGAATGAAGGCATTGGCTTAAAACTTTTACCAATTTTCTGGCATCAATCAATGATCCATCAGACAAAAAAATTCTACGAGCTGATTAACTATTTTTCTCCAATCTATTTTTTGAATACATCACAGAAAAATCTGATGTTAAGGGGGTTTCAATACCTTTAAAATATTCATAAAGCCTTGAAATGAAATTTTCCCAAGACGCAAATTATCTACATGCCCACAACTGTGAAGAACGTAATTAGAATAATAAAATAATTTATTGTGTTTACCTAATGTTACAAACGCCTATACGTATATGCAAAAACACAACTGGTGTAGGAGACCAGATTCTCACGCAGGACGTCCCCGACAACACAGGCAACAACCGTGCACCTACTCGTGGTGTTTACCATCTGCTTGGCACATCTCTCCTTTTCAGATCGATCAAGCAAATCGTATGTTCGAGTTGACTGGGCATCCGTAAAACTGAGGAGGTTGTCTATTTCTAGTTGGCCTCGTTGTGCAAATATTTTGTGATAGGCTTTCGTTGGGTTTGCGAGTACTTTGTGGTAGATTTTCATTAGAGGTTCTCTGCTATGGCAATGGTAGAGGTATTTCAAAGTCTCTCTAATCACAGACACTATTTCCTTCTGAACTTAGTAGTATGAGGTGACGTCGGTTTCTTCTTATAATTTTTGATCCTACTTTTATCAGAAAAGATCTTGGTGCAGGGTGTTTTCCGACTATCTCCCCAGTAACATCTCTAAGATTAGTGACGCGTACCGTGTCTCCTTTTCCAAGTTTAGATAAATCCTTTGCAGTACGATCGTAATGCTTCTTTTGACTTTCTTTGTATCTTTGTTCGTCTTCCATAAACTTCTTTTGGGATATCATCTTTGGTCTTAACAAATTTTTGGGTATAATGTCGCTGGTTCTTAAGATACGACTAAAAAACAGTTGAGCAGGCGAAAATTGGCTAAAACTAAGCGGTGTATTATTGTACTGTAGTATTGAAAGTTTATAATCAGGACCTTTTTTATACATTGATTTAAATGTTCTTACAGCGTGCTCTGCCATTCCATTAGACTGTGAGAATCAGGAACTACTTAGAGTCAGCTTAACTCCGCATTTCCTTGTAAATTGTTTAAACTACGCAGAACCAAATGGATTATTATCTGCAACGATTTCATTAGGTATCCCATTTTGTGACATCATTTCTTTAATCTTCTCAGTAACTGCTAATGCTGTTTTGGATGCAAGTCTGTAACATTGTAAAAATCGTGAGTAGAAGTCTACGCAAATCAAGGAGGTCTTTGATTCAGCTTGGGTGATATCTACGGCTATTTTATAAAATAGCACTCTTGGACGTTCATGATATATGATTGACATTTTCGTCCAAAAGAAAAACTGTCGTGCATATGTTTTAGTTTTGTTTATTCCCAAATGTGATCCGTGAATTTCGTTGAGAAGCTGTCTTCTACATGATTTCGGAATATACACTTGGTTTTGCCGCATTATTAAATCGTCATGAATATGCATTTCATGTTTGATCTTTTCTATGTTCTTTAATTCTACCTCTTCTAATTGCTGTCTTTGCGGCCATGATGTTCTGATAAATTTCATAAGCTTTACTGCAATTTGATCTTGAGAGATCTCTTTCCTAAGTTTCGACTTGTCGATTTTATCAGGGATTTCTATTGTGTGAACTGCAGCTGACAACTGCGTCTCTATATTACTTGACCTTTCAGGAGGAAGGTTTCATCTTATCAATGTATCTGCTAAGTGTATTTGACGCCCTGGCTTGTATGTTAGTGTAAGAGCAGGATACCTTTGCAGAACTACCAACAGTCGCTGTATTCTTGGTGGGCAACTGGTAAGAGGTTTGTGCTGCAAATTTTCTAAAGGCTTGTGGTCTGTTTCCACATTTACTTCTCGTCCGTACGCATACTGATGAAAGTGTGTGCACGCATATGTTATGGCCAATAACTCCTTTTCTATTTGAGAGTAGTTTTTTCACAGTTTGTCATAGACCTTGCCGCATATGCTACCGGTTTTCCACTCTGAAGTAAGCAAGCTCCTAGAGCAAAATTGGAGGCATCTGTCTGAAGCGTTATCGGCAGCGTGCTATCGAAATGGCGTAATACAGGTTTCGATGTAAGGCATTGAATGACATGATCAAACGCCGACTGTTGTTGACCATTCCATTGGAATTGGCTATCCTTTTTTAGCAAGTTTCTTAAAGGAGCGGTGATGCTGGAATATTTTGGAATGAATTGCGATAAATAGTTTGTCATACCAAGTAATCTTTGCAAGGATCTTCTATCAGTTGGTTTTGAGAACTTTCGGATGGTTTCTACTTTCTGTGGATCTGGTTGGAATCCATTTTTGTTCACAATGAATCCCATATATTTTATTTCATCTGCCATTAGTTGAAGTTTGCGTTTGTTAAACTTCATATTTCTAGATCTAGCACGAGACAAAACAGCCTTTAATGTTGACATGTGTTCTTCTTTCGTAGATGTAGCGATACAGATATCATCATGAATGGCCATGACATTTAATATATCTCCGAAATTTCGGTCAATCATTGATTGTGATTTATCTGCACCGGCCGCTAATCCAAAGGGTAATCTAGGTACGCGCACGATTTGCTTGGGATCGTCACATCGCTAATTATCTCGGGTGGTTAGACGTGCAATTCTTTCAAATGTGACAGATCACTTTTGAACCAATCACTAGTCTAATCGTGGCCTAATATACTTTTGCAGTATTGCCATTATTATTGACATTGTAAAATATGCCAAATCATTAGTGATAGATTCAAATTGTGCTTGTAAAATTATTGCCATATATATAACACTATATTTCTGTATAAAGAATGAAATGTTGGTTGAATAAACTCTTGCCTATTTGATGCACATTTTTTCACTTCAAAGGGCTTTCAAGACAACAATTTAGAGTGCTATTTATATAATAGGCTAACTCATACAACGATTAGTTTTTGCAAAATGGTGGAACACCTTATGAAAGAGTCTCTTCATGTTGTTCCTAAGCCTGAAAGTCTAAATGTCTCCATTATTCATGCCTGCAATCCAACGTCTTGTCTTTATCACCCAACTCTGAATATTTCATTGGGAAATAATGAGGTTCTTTTAACTTACCTCTATGCAATAAAAATATTTGTTGAAGCAAGAAATCATTCATAATAGAAATTGAAGAGAAATCATTGGAAAAGAATGTAAATATAATTGTGGATTTACCATATGTTTTGGAACTGAATTTCACGTATGAAATAAAAATTCTTGCAGAACCTTCCGCATTTAGTGGTACAGTCAGTGATTATTTAAATTACAAATTCACCAACAATGGTATGTCATTCGTATACTTAAAGAAAGTCAAAATCTATTCCATTTGATTGAGAATCTATACAATTTTGCGGTAGTAATTTTTGTTGTAGGTATAGCAGTCATTTCATTTATTATTTTCTTAGTACTAAAGATACGAATCTCTATTTGCCTTTGTCTCTCTCGCTACTTTTCCAATTTCTGTGATGTTATAAACAATTTTCTTCTAACTGAAAGTTTATAAATTCTAATTAGGAGAATGTTTATTATCAATGAATAAATATTTTACTAAAATGTTTCAAACTTTTCATTAGATACAATCCAATGTAATAAGGTTTGTTAACGAAACCTATTTAATTTTCATTTGTATATATTGCATAAAGTGGAGTGGAAAAAACGCGCCAAATTTCCTCTAATATTAATTTATGGCCTCGAGTTATCCACGCTTTTGTAGTGCTTTAAAAACTAAGAAAGCCACATAAAATTTCCCAGGTTTTCATTATTACCTTCGTCAAAAAATGCATTTAAAATTTCCACTAAATTCCACGGTTTTGTCATTGACTGTTTGCATGTAATACAATTTTAATACGGAAAAATCTTAGACGCTTATGTTGACAAGGGAAATAAGGAAAACCTGAGAAAGGTTATACGGGCTTTCTTTGCTTTTTGAAGTTCTTTAAAATGGTGTATAGAGTAAAGCCATAACTATTAAATTGGAGGATGAAATTTTTCCCACTTGTAGGTAAAGATAGGGTGTAGCGGACCAGTTAAAATAGCAACTACATGAAAATATTTTTTCAAAAATCAGAAGAAATATTTTCCATAATTTTGAATTCTCTTAATATTTTTACTGAGACAGGAAGTTCCTAACTGGTAAAACATTTAGCATTATAGCTAAATCACACTGGTAACTAAGTCTATGTTTTATTATAGATGACATTTTCATTGGAGATTATAAATGTTCAATATACCCATTCAATTCCACAATATTTAGAAATAAATAGGCCATTAAAACTATTGAACAAAAACTATGTGTGAATTTACATAAGTTTATTTAATGTTAAATTCACATTTTCAATTTCTTTAGAAGGGGAAGTGAAAATTTGAAGTGATGATCTGAAAATCCCTCTTTTATGCACAACTTAGTGTCAAAATTATTTACACATGTATTGCTTGTGCTAAGATGATGATTCTCTAAATTCTCTTGTATTGAAAATTTCCTATTAATATTAATTTTACTGTATCATTAATAGAGAAATATAATTTCTACCTAAATCAGCCCTATCTGGAGCTACGAATATTAGCAGAATTATATTTTTTTTATTTCATCATTTGCATAAAGATATAGAAGAATTTTTTGCATGGGGTATTTCTTTAAGAACAGGGGTGGGTATTTGGATCCATCTAATTTTCTAAAAATCTTTAAAAAATTTATTTGATTTCTATGACTTCTATTTGTACAGGAAACCAATTTTACCTAAATATTTTACAATGACTTGCTCATCTAAATATATAGTTTATTTAATTTGTTTTTCTTGCATTCACAATACTGTTATGAAATTAAAAATTATAAGTTTTTTAAGCAACTAAGGTAGATACAATTTGGTGCGCCCCAATTTTTTTGCACATGATGCAGCTGCATGAGTTCACTAAAATTGAAATAACCACAAACCATTATATATTGTTAATAAAAGATGATTTATTAAGAGAACAACTTTGCTTAATTTTTTTCGTTATTCATGGCTACTACAATCTAGACTCTCCATAATTTAATCATAGTTGATTTCTCTGCTACTCCTATTCCCTAAAATTTGTATATTTATCATTGAACATCTATTACGTATTGAAAAGATGGAAAAATGATGTCTTTTGCAAATTCAAAGGGCTCTGGATGCAGTGATGTCGTGCTAGATGTATTCAGATTTAAAATTCGAAGGGTAAGATATTCATATTTTCATTAGAGCTGTAAATAGTGCACCAGGCCTTCCACTGGGCAATAAAACTGTATGGGTTGTTTATATTTGAGTCAAATTCAAAAATATATAAATTTGATAGTACAAGCTAAAATCATAAAGACATTCTTGGTATTTAGTAAAGGAATGGCAACTCAATACTGATTACGCTTTCTTTGAAAAGGAATCTATGAATCAAACTGAGTAGTTTAAGTTGAACTATGTGGAGCGACTTGAGAGTTTGACCATCCAGAAGAAATCACGTCACATGTAATTTCCTTAAAGCTTGTGATGGTTATTTTCGCACAAATTGCTTCCAAGCTTACTACGTTTATAATAAACAGAGATTCTTTTCAACTACATAACAGTGTATTTTTGCAAATAACATGGGTGAGAAATCTGTCTGTCTTATAATTTGGATTAATGATATTGCAAGAATATTTTCTTTCACGTAATAATTTAAAAATCAAATACAACCAGGATAAAGGAAACGTTTTCTTGCAATGTTGGCTTTATTCAAGAATTATGTTTGTACCATTTTTAGTCTTTAACAATAGAAGCATTTGACTCAATCTTATATGTATCCTTGTTCATAACAATAAATGTGTTCAACTATTCACTAAAAGCTTTACATTTGAATAATGTGTGGTTTTTTAGGAGCTTAATTAACCTTAATAAGAACATGCAATATATTTCGACTTACAAAGTCATCGTCAGTTTTACAAATTATTCCCTCTAAATTTACTAAATTTTACAATAATAATTATAATGTTTTAAATTTTAAAAAGTGGCAAGTTTAATTAGTTTTCCTTTGTTTTCAAACTTGGTTGCAAGGATTTTATAAAAATACTCTCAATAATTTTTAAATTACATGATCGTGATGTCTGATGTAATATGTTTGTTTCAAAATTTAGTCCGCACTTAATTAGATGATTAGATATTTTAGAACTGGTCTCATGTTCTTTTATTCTTTTTGATAGTTGCCTACTAGAAAAACCAATATAATGTTCACCACAGATGCACTGAAAACATGATCGAAGAACTCAAAAAAATATCAGTAATTAAAGAAAAAGTTAGATTTATATATAACAATCATAAACTAAGAACGAAATTGCAATTAAAATCTACAACTGAACAAACCAATAAGTCAAATATAATTTATCAAATAATATGACATTGTAAGTCGAAATATATTGCATGTTATTATTAAGGTTAAAAAGGCTTTGCAGCTTACAAGCCTTAGTTTTATCTTATACAATCGGAATGTATGAATTTAAGACATCAGTTTCATTTTTATTTTCACCTTGGTTCTTTGATTTGTATTTTGGTAAACTTTAAAATTTTGCTACATCATTTTTCAAAGTTGGATTGTTATTCTGCATGAGAATTTTTAACCTTAGCGAATACATTGGTTGAATTGCTTAGGTAAGATAAAATAAAATATTCTTTATACCCTGATCAATTAAAATGTGAAAAACTTGATTAGAGTTTGGTAAGATTCTTGGCAAGTTCTTGGAACTTCGGTGCAAAATTTAGTAAGATTTAGTAAAACCTTGCCAAAATCCTTTAATTTTTGCCAGATTGTACAATGCAATAATAGTATTGCTTGACTTTAAAATTTACCAAGAGTATGCTCCAATAGCTATACTGTACTGGAAATATGTATTCGACCAGCTTGCTGTTTTGAATAAATAATGAACATTCATTGGATAGAGTGTGCCTAAGATTATAACTAAGTTTACTTTGATTGAGAAAGGAAAATCTGTATATCTAATACCATAAAATATAGAGAATAACAATTGGATAGTCAGTTTTAATCAAAATTAGAAAACTTTTATTGGAAAAATGTATTCGGCCACCTGAAAAAATTTTAACAAATCCGAAAAAAGTAAATTAAAAATTAGATACATAAATTAATAATTGATGCAATATAAGCATTTAGCAACAAAATTCTCATCTAATATTTTGTAGGGTGTCCCTTTGAGCGAATAACAGCTTCAAGGTGATCAGGGATTGAAGCAAAAAGTTTTTCAATAATGCTGTTGGGAATTGCAAAAATTTTTTCTTTATTGCGCTCCACAGCTCATCTTGAGTGTGAAGAGTATGCTGTCCAATTCGATATTTGACCTCTTACTACATATTTTCGATAACTTTAAGGTCTGGAGATTGGCCAGGCCAGTCAGCAAGGATAGCAACCCCATCATTGTGGAAGAAGTTTTCTTTTGAAGCATGACATGGAGCACTATCGTGTTTAAATATTGAATCACTTGTAAGGAGTGGCAAGAGTTCCTTTTCTAGAATCCGAGCATAGTGAGAACTTCGGAGAGTACAGTGATGTGAACAATCTGCGAAAGCCACACTTCCATATTGCACCCCATACAATTACAGACGATAATTCATGCCCCCCCCCTCCCCCGAGAAAATTGAGGCAATAATCTGAACTTCTGCCCACTTAGTCGCTTTATCAACATTCTTGTTGGTGAGTATAGCTCAAATCTTGACTCATCTGAAAATATAACATTAGCCCAATGTTCAGATGAATTGTCTCGCATTAAATTGGCCCACCTTAACCGGCGTAATCTTGGCTTTGAGGTTAAGAATGGCTTTCTGAATACCACGAAAGTCCCAATTCAATACTTCTTCAGGATGTTTCGAACAGTTCTTGCAGTCACGAGGTGACCATCAGCCTATTCTTGTGAAGTTCCTCTGAAGTCTTACTGGGATTTCGCCTTGAAATACACACAAGAGCTGATTGGGAGGTTTTGGATGACTTCTTTTGACTTCCGGATTTTGGTTTGGAGCAATGATGTTTTCAGAAGTGAAACGTCTTATGATATCCCCGACAGAACTTCGAGGTCGCTCTACAAGTCGGGCTATATTACGTTGACTCATCCCTTCCAAATGTTTGGAAATAATCAACTTGCGGCTGGCAATAGGTACGTAACCAGGCATCATATATGGCGGAAAAAGACTTTTATTAGAAATTTTCAATATAAATAAACAGAAAAAATATCAGCCAATGAAATTTTTTTAGAAATTCTCTAATTTGGTTTGAAGGGATCGAATACATTTTTCCGAGAAAAGAATCGCTCACTAAAAGGATTCTAGGATTTCTCCTTGAGATATAAAGTAAACAGTGATAATTATGTGTCAACATTGATTAATCCCTTTTTCTGCAACACCAAATCTATTTAAAAAAAACCTATTACATTCTTGGCATCCATTTCTTAGAAATATTTATGACAAAGAATGGGTGGCCGAATTCTGTATATACATATATATATATATATATTAGGGTGGCTCTTATTTTTGAAAGTTCGAAATTTTTTGCTTTCCACTTTTAAAATTGACCTAATACCTAAAAAAACCCTCCCCGAGAAATTTTGAAATATTTCAATAACATTTAGTGGTAGTCCACTCAAGGTACAATATAGGCTTTAAGCGTCTTATGCACTTGCCTATTATAACACATGTGCTATCAAGTGAGAAAGATTGCTCTGGTTATCAAGCAATCTACTGATTGATTGCTTGGGGTTTATTGTGCTTCATAAACACAAACAGCTCTTTGTATATATGGTGTTAATATGTCTGCATACTACAAACCTAATCCAATTTTTTTTTGCAGGTCTTTCGCAGTTGTAACTGTGTACAAATAACTGATCTTAAAGTAATTACCACTTCTAGCAAATAAACCAGTAGGACTATTGTAATGACTGCAGCTGAATGTGCTATGCTTAGTAAAGATCAGGGATCTTGTTCTTATTTGGACAGGAAAAGCACGAATTCCCGTGAGGCCTGAGCATCGTGCAGTAATTCAAATTGAAGCTCTCTATCAGACTTGGAAAGATCTAAAGCGGCTCAGAAATCGACGGACCACAGCTCAGATAAAAAAAGAGAAAAGGTTTTTGGATAACTTGAATGGTCTTTTTGATATAGTCCATGCAAATGCTCTACACATGATAGTTATAAAAGAAGACAAATAATTTCGACTTGCCCAACGAGAGAAAGGAAGGCGTGGTTGTATTGGATCTGTGGATAAGGCCTTGGCTGCAAAAGAAAAGCGGATTATGCAGAAGAGGAAAGCAAAAAATATGCAGAAGAAAAATGCTGGAGAAGAATACAAAGCCCCAGGTAACTACACATCACACAACAACTTCGAGCAAATAAAATGATATCAACAACAACTTTTCAAAATGATGGTGTTGCCACCTTCTTTTTATAATTGCTTTCAAATAATTTTCATGAAGTGGATTTGGACTCCTTTTACTCCAGGTTCTCTAGATTCTTACATGTTGACTATTACTTTTGGGGCATTTTTAAAGAAAGTGTTTGATCATCAGTTTAAACCCCAGTATTTGAAGCTTTAAGAGAATAAGTGAAGACAGAGATTCAATCAATAAAGAATTGATAAAATGTTGAGAGTAATGGGAAGTTATCTTGGAGGAGAATGACTCTTATATTCGGCATTTACTGTAGAAATATTATAATTCCCATGTGTACCTGTCGTTATGGTGTATTTTGTTACATTTAATTTGAAGAATTCATGTTTTGTGTCGAGGGGAAAGTGGGGCAAGTCTTATGTGGCCACGTCATTGGCCTACTGATTTAATCTTTTACTGGATATCACATGAGGATACCACCCTTTTTGTAAGACCGAAAATAATTAACTTAAATTAATTCAATTTAAACAATATAGAACGTCTTCTGAAGTTCTTATGTTAAGAAATAATGTATATAAGTACGATATTTTTATCAACACGGTACCAATGAGGTCAATGATATTGAGGGCTTAGTGTAATATTTTAT
>CABFPE010000640.1:176709-194442 GCA_900660155.1 Hofstenia miamia | reverse complement strand
TGTTGACATTTTCATGAAATTATATTCAATTGCATCTACTTCATTTTTCCCTTTATAAATTGACATATGGGATAAAATTTTTTGCAAAATTTTGACGGATGAACAACTATGGCTACAAACAATTTTTTTTTGTATTGCATAGTAAACCAATAGCGTTTAAACAATTGATGATGAGCTAGATAATCTATTAATTTTAAGATATATAAATTTGTAAAAAACCTCTTTCACTTACAGTTAAGCATAGTGCATAATCTACGCCGCACTTTCACTAGTTATTTGCTGACGTCACATGGCATTGTTTAAATTTCTTGTAATGTATAGAATAGATAAAAAATTCCTATTAATTAATAGGTTTAATGTAACACAAACAAATGGATTTAGAAATTAGCATCTTCAAACAACGACAAGCAATCATGCTCCATTTAGAGCCCGTACACTGGGTCCGTGCCCCTGCCTGTACGCCTTTGTTCATGTTCGATACGGGCCCTACCCTAGGTTATAAGGATAAAAAAACATGTCAATCACTAAATTCCTTCAAAGACCTCGGATATATTAAATGAACATAATTGATTCAGAGTCAATTGCTATGAAAATCAAAATTCATTCGACCAATTTTTTAGTGAGGGGGCGAACGAGGTGGCCATTATATTTCGAGCGGGGCCATGGTCCCTTCTGGCCTTCCCGTCTGTACGCCACTGCTTGTGCATAATGTCTAAGATGGCATATTTGTCATAAAAGCAAAATATTTAAAACAGAATACTTGAAGCTAATGAATGTATCCAAATCTGTTGAAAACCTGACTATGACACGTTAAAATCCGCACATAAATCTAAATAATGAATGTATTCCACCATATCATGCTTGAATTTATCCCATGCTCGCTTTGTTTGCAACACAGTCAAGTTAGGAAAACATCACTGTTAGTGCGGTATTCATGATATTAGTAGTATTGAGTCTAATATCTGCAAGATAAGACTATGATCTGGTTCATCTGCAGGGAGTTTGTCAGCATCCTTTAAATAATCGAAGAAATTTTCCACTAAAGAGATTACCAAATTAGTATTAAGAGAAATGTTGAAGTTATAAATGATTGTTTGCCAATCCATCTTTTACATAATGGTAGTTTCACATATATATATTGCCTAGCACTAGTATCACTTAGTACAAATTGGAGATCACCGATCTAAATAAGGGCCAATGTCTCAATTGGTAACAAAACTGTCAAGTCAACATTAAAATAAATAAAAGCAGATTCATTGAAATCCAAACAATTTTGATTGTTTAGCGGGATCAAAGTTTTCTCTTGGAAGTTGTTAACCAATTATTCAATAGAAGTGATAATTGTGCAAGGAAAATGCATATGAAAAGCAGATGAGCTTTCATGGTGCATTGTTTGTGTAGAACCACTACTACAATTGAGACAACAACACGTTTGTATACCATTGCATGTTGATTGCAATAAACTATGACTATTCACTGCGCAGATTGTGTTTGAAGTAATTTGTCAATTAGAGGATTAACCCCGTTTGCTTGTTGCACAGTGTGAATTCAATTCGTGCAATAACAAATGACTGAAATAACTTTGTGTGCTACATCTTGATATGATGTGATTTTTAATAAAACGTTGCGGGAACATGTTATAATTTAGCAAGCAATTGATGAGACTTTGACATTATTAAGGAAATTATATATATATATATATATATATATATATATATATATATGTATTGTGCGAATTGATTAATTGAGTCACATAAATAATTATGTACATGTACATCTACATCAATACAGAGAGGAATATGTGTCTGCCAAAAAATATTCTTTTATGTTGAAAATAAAATATGCCATCACATTTATGTACTATGGAAAAATGTTGAGCGATTTTTAAATCTGTTGTCAGCAATAAGTTTAGGGTTCCAAAATAATTATGCTGTAAAAATATTTTGTGACATCAATGAATCGGGTTAAGGAAAATCATGTTATTGACTTATGATAAAAATGTGTTGATTTCACCATTTATCTGTACACAATTTAGAAATTTCAATATGTCTTACTAAGAATAAATGTTGCATTTCTGGAAACTAAAAAGATAAACGTTTAGCAAAGCAGTGCGTACACAAGAGGGACATGTTGGAATAAAACCTGCCAGATTTTCAAAATTGACTTTTCTTAGTTAATTCGACCAATTTTTGGCAAATTGTTAAAATATTTAAAAACTAAGGTCTTGAAATGCATTTTTGGAGTCTATTTTCAAGAATTTCATTGCCCTTCACTCTGCATTTGGCCACTCATTTGATCATGACTACAATGCCCCCTCGACAGAAAATCCTGCAAACGCTCCTTTTTTAAGGTGATATTAGTAAGATTACCCTGTTCAATATGTATTATAGTCTTTTTAATAGGTTTACTATTTTTACATTCAGATATACAGACTATTCTTAACAATAATCATTGTATGCATAGCCTGAATATTTCATAACTTTCACAGCATAAACAGTCTGTTTCTTTATAAGAGTAACATTGATTATTTAGAGTCAGCAAAGAATTAATAAGAATAGTGCTTTTAAAAGACATGGGTATGCAAGGACTCCACCATCATGTACTGACTCAAAAATGTAAATATAGAATTTGTGCAATTTTTCAAGACTCAGCACAATTTTCCTCATATTTCAAATTACACTCTAATAATAGCATGTTGTGTTTTTGGGAGATTTTTTGCATTATACACTACAAAATGGACCAATTTTTAATGAATTTTCAATGGCATAAGATTAAACCAATTACACAATTTTCACCTAATGATATGAATGATTGCTTAAGCGTCAAATTGTTAAATATGTTGATAAAATTCAAGAAAATCAACCAACCCAAAAATATAGAACTCTTTCTAAAGTCAAGAAATTCTAAAATTAAAAAAAATTGTTCTGAGTTTTAATATGTCACACAAATTTGTTTTTGGATTTTTGGAGTAGGTGCATGCTGGTGAAATCTGTGTATAGTATAAATTTGAATACAAAAAATTTGACGAACACTATTGTGTATCGTCAAAAGGGGTGAATAGAAATACTAGACAAGGAGAAAATTTTATTTATTATTACTCATGTTATGCTTAAAATTTACATTGTTCTTTTGTGAATAGATTAATCACCATAAGTTTATGTGCCATGGGGTAGTCGTAGCTATGCTCATCTAGTTTCATGAGTATTTTTTTAAAGAAAAATTATTAGATATTTTATGCTAAAATACATATAACCACAAAAAAGAAAGGAATCTTAATTAAATGAGTCAATTGACTTCTAAAAAAAATATATACATGTCTATAAATTATATTTTAAAAAACATTAAATAATATTCAATATAAAAAATATATGAGAGAACAGTTAAGCAAAAATATACCAATGTATGCGACTGAATAAGGAATTGAAGAATTGAAGGTCAAATCAATTTTTGTCATGATGAAAATGAACAGTAAGTATTCTTGCAAGAAAATAACGATCACTGGTGAAATTATAAATTGAAAATGTGATTTTTGCTAATTTGGAAGAATTGAGAAGATTTACAATGATAATATGAATATCAAGCCCGGTGTAGAATAAAATGCTAAGTGCATAATTGGGTACCAAGAAAGGCACAACCTATTAAATCTTCAATTTTTAAAATTCATCACTATGTACGGTCTTCACTACCATCTACTGATTCCAAAAATGGCGTATAGAGTTTAGGGAATTTTTCAATTCTTTTTCAAATTTCAAATTACCCTTTAATAATAGCATGTAGTGATTTTAGATTTTTGTTTTATGCACTACAAAATATAGTAATCACATAAGATTAAGAATATTACAAAATTTTCACTGAATGGTATGAATGGGTGCATAGTCTCAAATTCAATCAATATTGTTAAATATGTTGGTAAACTTCAAGAAAATCAACCAATTAAAAAATGTAAAACTCTTGCTAAAATAAATAAAATTATGCTGACTTTTGATATGTCACACAAATTAGTTGTTAGATTTTTTTAGTAGGTGCATGGTGTTGAATTTGAATACAAAAATATTAGAACAACCTATTGAGTATCGTCAAATAGGGTAAGTAGGAACAGTGTGGTAAGTAGAAATGGTAGACAGTGAGAAAATTTTGTTTAATTATTACTCATGCCATGCTTAAGATTAACATTGTGCTTTTGCCTATAAATTAATGACTATAGGTTTATGTGCCTTAGGGTAACCGTAGTTGTGCTCATCCAATTGCATTAGTATTTTTAAAAAATCCAAATCCCTACAGAAAAAACAGGAATCTTAACTAAAAGAGTAAATAAATTTCCTAGAGTTAATCTTGGAATTAGTGGAAAGACATACAATGATAATGAATATCAAGCTTCATTTCAGTGCTTCTTCAGACAGACAGCGAGATACTGTATCATTTTCTGAACATGAAGATATCAGTGATTTCAGTTTTCATTAGATACCTATATGATTTTATATTTGCATATACTTAAAGCTAACTGTCATTATGTGTTAATTATGCATATATATATATATATATATATATATATATATATATATATATATATATATATTAGCTTTTGTGTAAACCGTATGCGAAGAACAGTGGCAAGTGGTATTATACCCAAGATGAGCATGCGGCGGTCTGTTACAAGTCTTCATGCGCTCACCCAACCCCCCCAAAGCTTGTAATGCCCAACGTCTATTTGCTTTCAATCACTTAATAATAAAAAATTCTTTTCACTTGATTTTTATAAAATGTGGCCTTCAGACGTTCAAAAACGCACTGTGCGACCCGCGATCAAATCAGTTTGCCAACAGAGATGGATGTGGGGCAGATTGTTGTGAACTGCCCTGCCCTGCCCCACCCCACAGATTTTGTCCCCTGATTTTCAAAATGCGACAAAATTTTATCAAGCAGAGAACTTTGATGTAAGAAAATTACTTCTGTGTTTGCTGATCAGTGCATTATCACATATACAATTATACGCTAAAGTAATTTATTCAAAAACTGTAGAGGGTGGGATTAAATTACTTGATCTATTAAAAAAAGTGTATATATACTAACAATAATGATATTCGCTATGTGTTTCCATATTGGTGCTTCAANTCAACATTCAAATCATTTAAAACAGTCTACACAATGCTTTTAATTGTAACAGACTATCTAAATGTTTATGTAGAAAATTGAAAGATAATATTTACTACTTCAAAATATGGACAAGGAATCTAGCTTTAATATTGTTTACAATCTATTTTTTTATAATAGCATTTATCAGTTGAGCAACATCAATTTTAAAAAAATGCATACTCAAAATAATGTTTCCAAAAGCTAATATAAAGTGCTTTGTGGAAAAAAAATTGAACGCACATAGAAGAATTCTAAAGACAGATTCGGATAGACAATGAAAAGATCTTTAAAAATTTTAGTATGACTTTTTGAGTTTGCTTTTTTCTTTGAGCAAGCATCAATTTAAAAAAATTACTCTCAAATTAGTGTTTTCAAATTGTGATACAAAATGCTTGTGTAAAAAAATTGAGAACACATAGAAGAATTCTAAAAACAGATTCAGATAGAAAAAGAAAAAATCTTTAAAAAATTTAGTATGACTTTTTGAGTTTTGCATTTTTAACTGTATAAATTAGAAATTTGTTGTTTTTGCCTTTAGAAAGTTGATATATTCAGGGAGACATCTAGCGAAAAAATTATGAATTTCTACCAGAATTTCTGTGCTTCAATTTCTCCATATGAGTACTACAAAATTTTGAAGAATAAGATAAATTTGAAAATTTTTGCCAATTGTGGGAAAAACGGGCAGAACCTTAGTTTCAGATGCAGAATACCATTCTTAGTATTCTGCAGAAAATACCTGTGCACATTGTTCTTCTCGTAGTCACGTGTTCCCAAGTTTTCGTGAAATGTGAACTGGGTCAATAACATCTACCTTCATGGTCAATCAAGTACTTCTCTCATGATGTTATTTGTATCAAAATCACGGATCTCTGCATATGTTCTGGACATTTCAAGCATCAGAAAGTCGACTGAACTACTTCTGATGAGGTTGGTATTCGCTTGAAACCCAATCTAGATACCCTCAATTGTTGGGCGTTTTACTCTGAAAGATTGTTCTGCAAGCCACTCTTCCAACAAATTTAGAAGTGATTTTGGTATTATCAATAATTTGGACCATTGTTTCGAATTTTTCATGTTTGCGTTCTGTGCTCTCTTCCCTATGGTTATTTGAAATATCCGAAGTATGGGAAGTCGAAATTCACTAAACGTTTGCAGTAGGTTCGATTTTGTCATGTGTTCATAGTATTTTCTATCATTTTGAAATTTGAAAAAGCTTTGCAAAACGGTCACAGAGTAGGTTCTTCAAATCAAGTTACTCTGCCATTGGAGCAGCTCTGATTAAGCTATCAAACATTCAGTGCTCTGAAAATGAAGTGCCCAATAGGTTTAAAAACTTCTATAAATCATTAACCAATATAAATGGAACCATTCATAATAGACAGAAAAAATTGATAAAATGTGGGAAGAGCTCTAACATGGATTCTGTCTCACACCAGCGTTTAGACATGGAGACAAAATCCTCCCATATGTGCTTGATGAAGTCAATTTTTTGTTATGCAGGATGCAGACCTAGTGAATTTTTTTTAGCTTAGACCTCCTGGTTTCTAGAACATTGGGATTGGTACGAATTTAAACTGTTTTTGTAGAAATTGGCCTATATTTCTAGCAAAGCACAACTTTGACATTTTCTATACATAAATTATTTTTGATAACTTTAATCAGTTTTTCATATTTCAGTGAATTATAATTGTGAACGTTTCAATTTGTTTAGTTAGTTTATTTTGGTATGATAGTTCAAATATATATAATTAAAAGTAGCATTAACATCCATTATGGTTTACATTTAACTTTACTTACCATTGAATAATAAACAAGCAAACAAATAAACATATTTTTAAATTTTCCACAAAGCCAAACTTAATTATTTCTCTAGTGGGATGTGTCAAACTTCTCAACTTACACTTACGTTTGAGTTTGTTTGCAGCCAAAAATCTTTCAAGCCTAATTTGAGAATTCTTTAGAATATTTGAAAAATATAAGCCTTTAAACTTCTCTATTTATATGAAGTCTCTTAGATTTTCAAGTGTAAATCCGCAGTTAAAATTTTATTTATTATAAAAAAACTGTTAATATTACTACTATTTTGTTAGAATATTTCTATTTATAGCCAAAATTAATGAGAGATTTAAGTATTATATTAATGTCAATACTGTAGTCTGCTGAAACAATAAAATTTTCTGAACCTTTAGATTTTCATAGGATGTTCTCCCAAATTAAGCAAAATGTTCCTACTTATTGGATAAAACAAGAAATATTTTTTGAATTTTAGTCGATAATTGACTAGTGATTTTACCGGCCTATTATAAAAATTAGTTATGAAGCAATACAATATATAATCTTAAAATGATGAACAGAATTCATATCATATGATGGAAAAATTTTCGTAAATTGAAAATTTCGCAGTGTGCTGAGAAGTTATTATTCTTAATTTTAAACATATTCGTGAATTAATTATAATATCTGCAAATTGAATTTGTCATTGATTCATTTTACCCAATACCCATTATACACCAAGCCCGTAACGTAGGGGTGGTTTCAGGGGTTTAAAACCCTGAATTTTTATGGTTCCAAATTTATAGAGTAACAGTATTTTAAAACAAAAATGAAAAAATGTTAAAAGATTTTCAAAAAGTAGTATGTAAAATAATTTTTGGTTTGAGTATTCGCAACATCCACAGGATGTCCGCAGTGAATAAGAATAATAGCCAAATTCTGCTCGGTTTGTGAGACGCATGCGTATTGAGACCATTCAGCTTTCATGAGAAGCTACTCACAGGAAGGCAGCCACATAAAGCTGGCTCTCACGATTAGTCAAAATGGATAGTGTTTTACATTCCTATGCATTTCTCACGAGTAGTCAAGGCAATGGTGGTTAAACCTTTTTTGATATTTTAATTTGTATAACATCAAAAGGATTCTGTGGTTTATCTAACCAAAATTAACGAACATTTAATCTGAAACGGAAGGGAATTCAGGGGTAAAATTAGATTTATTGAAAAGGAACTGTGTGACGCGAAAATGTACAAAATTACAGTTAGTTCCCTCTTTTACTGTTAAGGAAAGCTATTTCCACGCAATTGTTGACATTTCATGAAGAAAAATAATGTCCAAATTATCGAGTTTTATAAGCAAATTTTGAATATTTACAATTTGCTCTTGACACATCAGAATTTAGCTTAGGCATAAACATCTTTACTTGCTTTTGTTGAATTACTAGAAGATCAAAAACATTGTTGGAAGGTACAAAGAAGTTAGCCCTATATTTTTGCTCACGGTTTAGCAATTTTCAAACCGTTTTTTATTGTTGTAGAGGCGATATGTTTGTCTAAAAAATGCAGTACTTTAATTCGTTCTTAAGTCTCATCTGTAACAAGAATGACGTCATCATCAACGCAATTTCGAATGTCCCACCTGTAACAGAAAACTATGTAAAGTAGTACTATTTTTTAGTTACTTCCCAAATTGTTTTCTGTTTCATTTTTTATCTAGAAGTCGATATTGGCTTGTTGTAGACACTTACGTCTTTCATTTAACTCTAAATCTTTATACGTTTCGACTGTTTTAATTACGTCACATCTGTAACGTTTTCAGTTTTTGTCCTACCTGCAACATTTCATAAATTTTAGTTAGGCCACAATCAGGGGCTCAGCGAATCGCCAATTATTGGAAGCGACTTAAAGAGCGTGGCCAGTACGATGACGATTGTACAAAGGAAAACAAATCTCGTCGGAAAGCAGAAAAGGAAAAGAGAAGCAAAATGTCAGCTGAAGAAAAGAAAAAAAGAGGGAGAAAGAGCGAATATCGAAAAGGGTTGAAATTGCAATCAAGCATGCACACATCTACTTCAGCTACTAGTTCAATATCTTCATATTCGTTATCAAGATCAACGAAACGTGCTGAGAGGAATTTACCACGAAGTCCTAAAAATGATTTTAAGTTGTCAAGAAATTGGCAGACAAATACAATGTCATCAAATCGTCTGGCAATAAAAATACTTCTACTTCCATTTCCACTATATCTTTCAATCTAAAAGAAAAGATACGTAAATTTTACTGCATGGGTGGAATTTCTCAAGAAACACCTGGTATACACGAGGATGTTATTATTGGTAATGAGGGCGAAAAAACCAAATTTCAGAAACGCTACATGAACTTTACCTTGGATGAAGCATACGAAGAATATAAAAAGAAAATTCTGAAAAGATTGGTTTGTCAACATTCTGTGCTTTAAGGCAAAAAAACGTATTTTTAAGAGATAAAGTTCCTGCAAACACATGTCTATGTATATACCACGCTCATGTCCGCATGATACTCAAATCAACACCACTCTTAAAACAGAAAGAGAGTTAATAAGAAAACCTGTATGTTCTCCTGAAAACGAGGACTGTATGAACGGCGAATGCAGAGAATGCAAAAGCAGGTCTTTTTTAGACAGCCTATATGAATTAGGAGACAGCGGATAGGAACTCAAATTCTACCAGGAGAAAACGGTTGATAGAAAGCCGTAACGTATACAATTTGAAAAAGATTTCTCTGAAATAATTGACCAACTAAAGGTTATGATGTCTATATTTCTTCCACATGATTATGTAAAATTGCAGCAGAAAACATATCTTAACAATCTAAAAGATGAGCTGCCACGGCACAATACTGATTCATGTAGATCTCAGTCAAAACTTCAACCATATGTACAAGATGAAGTTCAGTCAGCCTGCTGGATTACCAATTCATCGACCGTATATACTGCTATTATTTACTTCAGACATATAGTATCGATGAAGCACCATTAACAAAGAATTAGTCTTTCATTGTCGTTTCCGACTATATAGCATCATGATAAATATGCAGTTTATATTTTTAATAAAAAAATTGTTGAAAATTTCAAACTGACATATCCCTAATGTCATTTCAGCAAAATTGAAGTACAAAGTGATGGCGCCTCACAGCATTTTAAGCAAAAATACACGTTTACCTTAATGACTACATTCTCTTAAAATATTACCTGGAATTTTACTGCAAATGAACATAGTAAGGGAGCTGTCGACGGGCTTGAAGGTACAGCTAAGAGGCGAGTAGCTGAGGCAGTTATGGCTAGAACACGTGAAATTAATAACTAGTTGATTTTGCTAATGGGGTGAAAAGAGCGTGCCCTAACATGATGACAATATTCATAGGAAGACAAGAGATATCAGATAAAATAGAAAACATTGATAGATTGTGTAAAGTAACGGCATCCTTATCTGGCATTAGAGGAATGCATTGCTTTCAAACCGTTTCACCATATTTGATTAAGTGTTTTCACTATTCAAAAGACTCAGTTGAATATGGAAGTGTCGTTTCCAATGACAATGAAGATATTCACAGCATAGATGAGCTAGATGAATGTGACGAGATTGATGTTGAAGGCTTTGACTAATAATGACAACATGAATTCCTATTGTTTCCATTCCTATTAAATTTGCTGCCTGGCATCTACGTCCTTGTTCGATTCGCAGAGAAAGAGAAATTTTACAGTGTCTAATATATTGAATCGGTAGCAAATAACGAGTTTTTAGTAAAATTTTACTCAAGAAACTCTCCTTCTTTGGTCAGCTGTCTTTTGTTGAGCAATATAAAAGGATATTGTTGAGGTGACTCGATCACAGATTAGCCGTATTCTGCCAAAACCTAATATACATATGAAGAAATTAAATCGGTTGAAATATGACGTAATACCTTAACATTGCTCAGCATTTCAATACCATCTTTTTAACTGTAATTCGTATATTTTTTATTGTAGCGGTAGATATATACGATATTTCTAAAATGTCATTTATAGTGCAAATAGATAAAAGTCTTAGCTCAACATGGATAAAAGAATTTTGCTCTAGCTGTTATTCTAGTGAGGTCATTAAGTCTAAAAATTTCTATACTTTTTTAAGGGGAAATGCCAGTTTTTCGAATGTTTGGCTTAATTCTGTTGTTGGAAATTTTAAATCTAAAAATATCATTTATTGGGTAGATCTTTCATTTTTGAAAAGTACAAACAACAAAATGTTTATTGCGAAAAATTACTGATGCTATTTATTACAGATAATTGAAGTGATATTAATTCCTTACATTTTTAGTAAGGAAGTACATAATTACATACATTTGTGCATTGAATTAAAGTGCCTGTGTCGCAAGTAAGAAATAAATGAAGTGGGGACTTAAGTGCGAGCCATAATTTTAGCTAATCTAGCAAAACAGTATAAATTATTTGAAATATATTTTATGTATAGTATTTTGTTTTCCAGGTTGTATTTAAATAAACTCTTCCAGGTCCTTAATAATTATTTACTTTTTTTCCATATACTGCCTATTTTCTTAAACTTAGAAACAACTAATTTCTCAACTAAATATATGTGGGTCTACTTAGGCCAAAGCAATATTTACTTGTACAAGCAGAGCATTTGTGTGAAATGTTTTCCAAACTTTCAATATATAAATATGATAGATTTCTCTCTGTAGCCTCACATTTCGCCATTACATTATATATATATATATATATATATTGTAGCGTCGGTCGTCTGTCCTCTCATTTAAACATCAACCATGGACTGTTGGGCGAGATTTCCTAGTTAATTCAGTGTCGCCATTTTAGTATTTATTTAAATATTTGAATTTCTGTAACTGTGCGATCATGTGATTTCAGTCACTGGTACCAGTAAATATTTGTTTTGGTTAATATTTGAGGCAAGTTTTTGTTGCACATTTGCAATAAAACTTTTGGTTTTGCTTAAATTGGTTGCTCATTTGTATTATCTAAGCTTATTCACAACTTGATGTCTAGCAAAATTTGTTTCATTATGAGGAAGAGCCAGAGGTAGGTCTGAGGGCCTATAGTGCATCGCCCTTGCGATTTTATGTCCTGTTCTTCCAGAGAAAGTTACTTATGGCATGGCTTATCATTCAATTAATTTCAATGGCTGTGGCGATTTGCTCTGGCTTTGCCCAAGACGTACTAGTGAAGTTCTCTAATCATGGTTTGGCTCATAATTTTTGTCTCAAATCCTAAATGAAATTAAATACAATTCTCTTCCCATTGGTTAAACTAAATTACTCATGCCACATGGTTATTAGATCTCTTAGACTTCCTCTCACTGAGCTTACTCACAGTTGTTTATTACGCATTGTAATGCAGTTATTTGTGCTCTACTATTACTACAACACTAATTCAGCTGATGCTACATGGTGACCCAAGAATGTTTAAAGAACATGGAAATGAATTTAGGTTTCACTTATTCTATTTCAATCTATCTAAAGAACATATTATTAAACTCCTCGATTTACAAACGATTAAAGAATGCTTAAGTCTCTTATTAGCTGGAATTTACTGTGACTTGATCAAAAGGGAAAATACAGCTCTCAGATTTACCCACTTCTTTCTCAACTCATGAAAAATTATATGATAATGATGAACACTGATATGTCTCAAGAAGGCCAAAGTCTATTGTGTAAGAACAGAACCCAATTAGTTAACATTATCCTTGATGGAAAGGTTCAAAACTCGAAACACAACTTTTGCTAAAAATTGCAACTCCTACACCCCAACCTACCATTAGTTTTGACAAAGAAAAATCTTATCACACATATTTCCACTCCTTTTCATCAACTCATGAAAAATTATATGATAATGATGAACACTGATATGTCTCAAGAAGGCCAAAGTCTATTGTGTAAGAACAGAACCCAATTAGTTAACATTATCCTTGATGGAAAGGTTCAAAACTCGAAACACAACTTTTGCTAAAAATTGCAACTCCTACACCCCAACCTACCATTAGTTTTGACAAAGAAAAATCTTATCACAAATATCACAAATGCTTTACATCCAACAAGCTACGTTTAGACAGGAAATACTTGATCTTAGAAATGAAATGAACATGATAAAAGCTAACACCCCCATTAATGTGGCATAATCCTTGTGTGGTTAAATAAAGAGGAACCAAAGACACAAATAAGACTAGTAGTATAATAATTTGATTAAAATGTAAACACATGGTTATTATCCTTTGATCATTTTGTACAATTTTATACACAACAGTTTTGATATTATTTATATCAGCAAAACAGTTTGACAAAATACCAAAAGATGAACACACATGCACTAATTAATGCTGACATTGCACAAAATCAGCAGATGAAGAAAAAGAGGGAAAATTGTCAACAATTCTAAAGAACAGGTACTTGCTGATTGTTTAATTGTTTACTAAAAGTTGATATAAATATGCAGTAACAGTTGTGATTGTGATGAACAAATTTTACTGGATTTACTGGTATTTTTATTCAGGCTATTTAATTATATCAATGGAAAGTTAAATGTTTGAGCACAAAAGTAGTCTGAAGGTGGTCCCCAGATCTGACTAAAGGTATTTCAGAGCAGCTGCATGATCCAGCCTTTCAAAAGTGCATTGCAGCCAGCAGTCAGGACTTCCAATGTGCTCTTAGTTTAAGTTTATGACTAGGAGTTTTATCCATTGTAGTTATCCCATTGATTCATTCACAAATATGACATGTCACTTAACTCAAGGTAGGCTAACCCTTTTTAGATCTAAATTCTTAAATCCTGATAATGAACCTTATTATACATACAAGGTGCCTCAGAGCCCTGATCACAGCTTATATTATTTACAGTGTTACATTACCAGATTGTATTTTGACTGACCAACCACTGAAAAAGTCTTATTTTCTGCTGATGGCATTGATTGCTCACATGTATCCTAGGCTCTCATGTACACCTATAAATGTAGGGATATTATATGTAAGGAATTATAATAAGTGAAAACATCCTAGTTGTGCTATTGTTCTGTATTTGCTCAATGACAATAACAAGGGTAATCAATGCAATAAATTAATAGGTTACAAATCACACTCTCACTGAAAGCACCATCCACATGCTGAGTCACATTAGCAAACCCTGTGGTTTCCCTGAAGAATGGAGCAGTTACCAAGTTGTATGTCTCTTCTTTTGCATGGTTCAGCAGCAGGTCTTGACCCTCTACCATCATGTGCTCCCAACCTAAACAGAATGTTACAGCTAACAAAACCAGAATTGCTGGATTAACAATAGTATGATTTGATTGGGAGTGATTATATAATCCCTCACCCCTTGTTTGAAAGAAAAAGGACAACTGTTATAGCAATTATACCTATTTTGCTCTAATTAAGGGTTGACAAGATTCTACATTAATGCTGCTACAAACATCCCACCAAGTATGTTAGCATCACCAGTGGCAACTCTACAGAGACAAAAGGCACTGATGCCTCAAACAAACCTCAAAGGAGCCAATATGCTTACTTCTCAACAGGCATTCAAACCTGACATTAAAAAATGAAAGTCCATGCTACCCAATCATCTAATGAAAATGGATCTAAAAATCTTAAAGGCTCCACCCCCATTCACTGGAAAAATTCAATCCAACAGACATTCCCAGAATGGCTGGTTCTGTTTGAAATCTACATAGGCCAACAAGGAGGCACTAAGGAAAATGGCTGTGCCCACCTGCAACTATTTCTGAAAGAGAAGAATATGTATATGAACCTTAATGCTGACACAAAACTAGTTTATGATAACCTAACCCAGTCTCTCAATGCTCAGTTCAACAACAAAAGGACATGCAAACAATACCACATGCTGCTTTTCAACTGTAAAATGCATGACAATGATGACATAGCAGAATACATTTACAAAGTGAACTGACTACTGGGGCTCTGTTGAGGAAGGTTGATACTAACACCACAACCTCTATTATTACACACAAGCAGGCATGCTGTCATTGTTCAGAAGATGCTTTGAAAACAAATGTGACAGAAGACTATATCAACACTCATCAACAAATGTGTCAACATTCAGCTTATGATGGAAAACATCAAAGGCATACAAAGAGAACTGGGAAAACAGCAATTCCACCAACAAAGACCATGAGTATAGAAAAATAATTAAAGGGCAACCAATCAATCTGGAAAAAATCAGATGCAAGCAGTGTGAAAAGCAGGGCCATACCAAGCCTGTTTGCAAAGTAATAGTTTATGCAATTGATGAAAATGGATACTACATCAACAAAGATGAAGAAATCATTCTCTAATCTGAAGAAGATGATTCTTTAAACTAACAAGGGCACCAGCCCCAAATGGTGAAGCAAAATGCTTAATCATCACAGACCTCTTAGAGAGGAATCTCATACTTTTAAAAATCACCAGCATCAAAATTAAAGCCACCATGGATACAGGAGCATCAAAACCATTAATGGCCAACACTGTGTAACTGAAATAGGATGGACCCACAAAGACATGCAGAAGGACAAATCACAGCTGATAAATGTATCATGAGACTACATAAACATCAAAGTTGTAGTCAGAAACGTCCCCATTACCATCCACCACATCAAGTTACAACATGACATATTTATTGTGGACACTCATGATCAGCCACTTACATATGAAATGATCTTAGGCCAAGATTTTCTCACCCAAAACAATTGTGTAATCAACTACTCTGTGAAAACATTAACAATTTGTGAAGACAACAACATCTGGAGCAACCTATGAAAATCAGACAATAGCACAATGGAATTTGCATTAGAAGCAAATTTCAGAGTGGAACCATACCACTGAAAACTAGTAAATAAAAGTGAATGTTGTAGTGAATGGAGCCTACATAACCTCCAGCCAACATGGCATCAACCAAAAAAATAATACGACTCAACAATATATGCACAGTGAAAAATGGGCAAGATGTCACAGTGATCCTCAACAAAAGTTATAATTTCATCAATGTCAGGCCAGACAAACTAACAATCATCAGTATACCCATCAAGAAATTTGTCATAAAAACACACCATTACCTGATACTCAGTGACATGGAATAAATGGAAATCAAAGATGTTCAAAAATATCCAAGGATACACATTCACACCTAAATCATCATCAATTAGAAATAATCAACACAGTCTTACAAAACAATGGTGAAATTAGTGTGGGAAAAGCAATTGGTGTTGAACACAAGATTAACACAACATCCAACAAATCAATCCACCAACAATGCTGTAGAGTGCAACACCACCTAAAGGATTAATATGCACATACCATCACAGAACTTCTAAACAATAGAATAATAAGAAAGCAAGAACCCATATGCCTCTCCAACAGTGTTTGTCAAACAGGGAGACAAATACCAGTGATGCATTGATTTTGTCATGCTAAATGATGTCACTAAAAAGGATGCATATCCTTTACCACTAATAGGCAAAATATTCTACAATGCAGCACAATACAAAATCTTTTCCACCATTGACCTGTATTGGCAAGTACCAATGAAAGAATCCAACATAGAAAAAACTGCATTCATTACACTATAAAGTTTATTCAAATGGTTATATATGGCTTTCAGCCTCTGCAACACTCCCACAACCTTCCTGTGGTATGTAACAAAGGTGCTCCTAAATGAACAACCAATACTGGAAGATGGCATTGCTGTGTATATTGACAATGTCCTGATACCTTAACAACAGTGGAGGAACACAGCAGCAAACTGAATAGAATACTAATGCTATTATATAACTCTGGGCTGAGAATTAATGCAAAGAAATGCTTATTCACTGTAAAAAAAGTCACATTTTTGGGAAGAATCATACAACTGGGAAACATAAAAATTAAAGATAATACAAAAACACAAATCAAAGCTATTCAGCCACCAAGGAACAAAAAAGATCTCCAATGCATCTTTGGATTCATAAATTACTATCATATGTTTGTTCCTAACCTAGCTGAGATGACACATAACATGTTGAGTTTATTAAAATCAAAGCAAGATTTTGAATGCAATTGGAAAACCCAGGAAGAGCTAGATCAACTGAAAAAATTCATGAACATACCCTCACTAAATAGTCCAAACTCCACTGACACATTTGTATTAGACATAGACGCCAGTACATTTGCCATTGGCACATGTCTCAGTCAAATCCAGAATGGAGAAGAAAAGTCCATCCAATGCTTCTCATGAAAACTAAGAACATCTGAAATAAATTATGGAGCCGTGAAATTGGAGATGCTAGCATTAGTGGAAGCATTGAAAACATTCCGCCAGTTTCTCATCAGAGAGAAAACATTTATCATCTGTACAGGTAACATTAGCCTCTGCTTGTTAAAAATACTCAGGAGATTGCTCTGCCATTATAGCTAGGTGGATAGAAGACCTCAGTGACTTCTTGTTTACAATAACACACAGAAAAAGACGACTCTACAACAACACAGACTTTTGGACTGTGCTTCCACAGTACCAAAGAGAGCTCAAAAAACTGGGGTGTGAAAAGTCTAACTTTAATTTTATACCATCAGCACAGAATGAGGAACTGTCAGACATTAATTTTGATAAAAATGGTCAGCCAATCCTTGCCATAGCCATATGAGAGGAAATCACAACAGAAGAGATAGCTGAAGCACAATGTAACAATGTCATCTTACAAGACATCATTCACACCCTGAAAACAAGAAAAAACATCAGCAATACCCCAGCCACAAAATACTTACACAAATATAACTGGAAGCTTACTGACAGCAGAATACTCTATGCAGCAAC
>CABFPE010000640.1:120204-131441 GCA_900660155.1 Hofstenia miamia | reverse complement strand
TGGGCAATGAAACAAAACCTTCCTTATAGTGATTTTAAGTTTTTAGAAGTAAATGAGGACCTAATTGAGAAAATAATTGGAACTTCTGATAACAGTCCTATTGGATATTTTATTGAGTGTGACTTATCATATCCAAATAAATTGAAAAACAAAACAAAAAACTTTCCGTTTTGTTCAGTTAAAAAAAGGCAGACCCTTCTGAATATAGTGAATATCAAAATCAAATTGCTCTTAAAAGTGTTTGTCCTACACCAAAGCTTATTTGTGATCAATATGATAAAACATTCTATTTTTGCCATTATAGGCTATTAAAGTTTTATCTACAAATGGGCATGGAAATGAGTAAAGTGCACAGAGTAATTTCATTTAAACAGAAAAAAATTTTAGAAAAATACATTGACCACAACACTAACATGCGTTCAAAAGCAAAAAATAGTTTTGAAAAAGATTTTTATAACCTTTTAAATAATGCTTTCTTTGGAAAAACTTGTGAAAATATTAGAGGATGGATTTATGTAAAAAATCATATTACCTTGAACTATATGGATACAGTTAGTTTCATTTTAAATATAAGAACTAAAGATATAATTAATGATTTGAAAACACTTAAATGACAATTACGAATTATTTGATTTTAGTAATTTTGATAAGAATCATGAATTATTCAATGAACAATTTAAAAAGATTCCTGGTTATTCTAAGATAGAAACTCCTGAAAGTATTTATTTAGATGAGTTTATTGCTTTGAAGAGCAAAATGTATTCATATATAGTTAATAATGCAAGTAAAAACACTTTGAAAGGAATAACAAAATTGAGAAAGAAGATTATAAAAATTGTTTAGAATCAAACAAAATTGGTGTTTCAAGCAATTATACATTGAGAAATAAAAAACACAAAATCAGTTTAATTAGTACAGAGAAGACTTCTCTCTCAGTATTTGATGATAAGAGATATTACTTAAATAATAATGAGAGTTATCCATATGGGTTCCTATAAACAATCCAAAAATCTAAGATTAAAGCTTTTTCACAGAATGAACAAATAACATTGGTTTGAAAATATATATTTTAATTTCACTTTACAAATTATAAATCACAGAAAATATATCCAAAAGAGATTGCCCATTTCAGGCAATTTTTTCTATTTATAGAACTTAGCTTTAAGGAATTCGATTTTGCCCATTCCGGGCAACTTTTTCTATTTATAAAACTTAGATTAAAACAAAAACTTACATTTTAAATTTTTAATGTTAAAAATTTTCAACTAGAACCTAAATACATCTTCAATTCAATTTTCTACTTGACTGATAAAATTTTTTGCGTATATTTAAATATGTAATATTTTCAAGTTGTATTTATATTGTGAACATATGCATACATTAATTTAAAAAAACATGTTTATGCAATATTTCAAAATAAGTTATATATATATTAAAAAACATTAGCAACTTAATATTAGAAATACCAATTTTGACTGCATGGAAAATGAAAAAACAAAAAGAATTCAATTTTGTTATTATAAATTTATACTTGGGTATTTCTAATATTAAGTTAATTAAAATATAACACTAGATATTTATTTATCAATAATGATAAAAAATCAAAAATGAGTTTAATAATTGTTTTATTGGTTAATTTTGTGCAGTCATCTTGTGATTATTTTAAATCTTTAAAACGAAATAACCCAAACAACTTCATCTAAAATACATCTTATAATTTATGCGAATAATGATATGTAAGGTTGATAAATTTAAGCTAAAAAACAAAATTCAGAAGGTTCAGGAAGACCAACATCCAAAATTGAACAATAAGAAAATTGTAATGTAAAAATAGTACAAATATATATCGTAAATATTAATAATAAATACCTTTAATTTATAAATAAATGTATTCATTGGAATCATTTCTTCTAGAAAGAACCTTCATAACCATATATATGCCCAAACTTCTAAAGAATAAATGACTTTATACAATAGTTTTTAAGGATATTGAATTGATATTGAATTTCAAAGATTTAGATAAATTTAATGAATTTAACCAAATGTAAATATTAAAAATTAATTTTACTCATATATTTAGATATATAAATCTTAATTAATTAGGTAAGAATGCAAGATTGCTTAAAATTTAAAATTTTGTAAATAAAAATTAATAAAAAACTACTTACAGTGATATGTGTTTGAAGCCTGAGAATGGATAGTCAAATGAAATTTTCCAGATGTACAGAGTAATTGAAGTATCCAATTTTTAACACATGTTGCGCTTTTCAGGAATACTTGTTTTCTTTGAAGATAATGTTAGCAAGGAAGCATCAGTTATTTAATGCACACAAGTTACACAATTTTAATAAATTTCAAAACATATGTTACACTTTCAAAAACGTTTACTATAAAGTCCACTTACGTAAAATGTCTGCCTATCGGCCGTAAAATGTAGATTTTTATAAGAAATGCAAAAATTTGCTCTAAAATATATTGGTGCATAGCTTAAAATGGGGTATAATTGAATAATTATTTATATGGGTATGGCTGCAGTTCTTTGACCCCTGGCTGCAAAATCCTGAAATTCTAAAAAACGCCTTTTTTCTTATCAAAATCAATGGAAAAGTTTAAAACGCTATTAAAAATGATCATTTTTAGAAAACTGTATATATGCAACCGTTGTATTCATTACTACTAACTTTTTGTGTATCATGCAGAAAAATCAAATTTCTGAAACTTTGTGAGTTCATTGGGAAATATCATGAAGTAAAATTTGTCAGTAAGCTTCCTTTACTCAATAAATTCATTCTGTGTAACAGTTATACTATAGTATATTAAAGCCAACAGCACAATAGCTGACAACAAACCCTACGTAAGGCGATTTACATTCAAATGCAACTAAAATTTAAGGAGTGAGGAGAGATTATTTTGTAGTACTGACATGCACTACAAGATTGTTTACGATGCTGCTTAATTGAGCCAAATTTATCTAATGAGATAAAACGTTTGGCCTCATTTATGTCCTATCCCAATAGTAATTTTAATCACTTCACTTAATTGTAGAATGATCCATTTGTTAAATTAAAAGATCCTTACTTGTGATTTTATATAAAATCGATAACTGCATAACTTCGGAATGTACTTCGGTCTGCTTAACTCTATATCTCTATGTTTCCATTTAAACCTCAGATATTTTGATTTGATTTCTATAGGTCATTTCAATTGTAATATTTTTTAAGACATGAAAGGCTAAAAATATGTCGAAACGCATGGTTGCTTAAGCTTGATAATTCATTACCTAATTTGTTCATTAAGGTTTTACTTTCAGGTGAAAAAATTGTGTCATCTCATTTCAATTTAATTCACTGTAAGCAATCAGGATGTAATCACATAAGATCTTCTCAGCACAAAATTGAAATTAGCGAAATTCGAATTATTTAAACTTACACAGTAACTTCCATCTAAATTAGATCAATATTCCCACAAATTTATTCAAAATATTACAATTGAATTTGAGATGGTATCAGCTGCTATAACTACGAATTATTTTCTTTCCACAATTTGGCCGTTTTTATTAAAGTATCTTGCTACAATCGATCCAAAGACCATTTCACCTAAATTAAAGTTTTTTAAATTCGACATTCAACTGCCCAACCCAATCATTTATAATCTAACTACAGTAGATGTTGGAGCTGATTACATAACATATAGAATAGTTTTTGGCAGTAAAGATGATGGCGATATAATGCTTATGACAAAAAAATACATAAAAACGGGTGTCGGCGTAGCAATTCATTCGTATCATTTTGATATGTTAGCAAAAATTACTTTTACAGAGAAGCATCCCGTAATTGGAGGGATAACGCTTACTTGCCCCTATGGTATTCAATTGAATTCACACGCGGTTGGAGTATTAGCGCTTATTGCAGAATTTTCTGAGAGAAAATATGTAAGTGATTTAAAGAAAACTTTAACAAAGAAACTCATGTGGCCTAACCTTCAATATTTTATATTTAGTGAGTTGGAAACTCATAAGTTAAATAGAGTCGTGTCTCCAATACCATTTGGAGTACTTTTGATTGGTAACATACAAATACAGGATGTTCAAGATTTCGATCCTATAGATGGTCTTTCGGATGTGTACGTTAAAATTAAAATGGGATCACAACATACTAAAAGTTCTGTAAGACGAAACGTTCGTGATGCAAGTTTTCCAGTGAATCATGCATTTATTGTATCTTCATTGCAACACAATATTATAATTGAATTTTGGGATTGGGATCTTTTCAAAGATAAAAAAATTGGTAAGCTGAGAATTATTCCAGAAAACTTTGTGAATAATTCATTGCTAACAGGGTATTTAGAAAACAGACATGAGCATATTGTTGTAAAAGCTGCACTCTCTCAATTCAAGGAGAAGCCAACATCCGAGATCTCCTCCGCACTTTGGGCAGGTTTATATTTTAAAATTTGGCTAACACCACAAAAAATTAAAATTAGAGATGTGACACTGCAGATTAGGATTCAAATTAGTACGGACGTATTTGAAAGCAATGAGGTTTTGGCAAAATTTAACGAAATGGTCTCTTTGGGAGTGGATGGATTCGCACGAAAGATTGGAGAAAGGATAAAAATAAATTTATTAGTAAACTTCGAAAGAGTGGGAAATAAAATTGTTCCTTTGAAAGAAGTTATAGGAATGTTTGAATTCGTAATTGGTGACTGGGCATTTGATCTTGAAGCAACTTGGCGTGGCGTGCATCGTATTTAAAGATTCAATTGATTTATTGATATATAGATTAAAGTAGCTTAGAATGGAATACTATTGGAAACAAATTCGATAAGAAAATTTAAAAATGAACTTCACTCAAAGATAAAACATTACATGCAATTGTTTTAGCTGAATATAGACATTTGAAAGTTTGAAATAATAACTTTCCTGTTATTTACTATACATGTATATTTGAAAACATGAAAATTCAAACATTTTTTTACTAACATTTACCTAAATGGTTTCCTTTGATTTCAAAACTCTTTTTGGAAACTTTTGAAAAGACACTTTCACAAAATACTTTCTTGTTGCGTTAATTGAATAGTAGATGGCGTAAGACTGCGAAATTTAACTGATATACATGTAGATTTGATTTTGTATTTTTTTGCTACTGATAACTACCAATACTAATACCTAATAGCAGTTTATCCTAAGTCATTTACCATAACTATATAAAAGGAAGCCTATGCAAATTCAAAAACTTCATTACTAACATTTAAATGTTTTTCTTCAATTTCAAAACACTTTTTGGAAACTCCGCTTTTTTAAAGATTATTCTAGTTGTGCCAAACATCAGCACTAAACTCGTAAAATACTCAAAGCTTTAAAACGTAGCAAAAAATTCGCTAGAAAATATTGAAGATACCTGGCTTGGAAAATAAATCATAATAGCGTATTTAACTGTTTAACCATTTACAACAAGCCCAAATAAAGCAAAAAGTCCAGTAGTTATAAGTGCATCTAAATAATAATCATGGCAAGAATTGTTACTAAGAGCATTGCTAGAATGAATTACTACGATTGCTATTTTTTTAACACAATTTTGACACTAATTTTTACCTATAATATGTCGAGCTAAACTAGTTTGCTTTACATTCCAACAATTACTAGTAAATTTCTAGTATGTTTACTAGTAAGTAGTAACCTGCCAACAATAAAGTTTTAAAATATTTTCACAGAAATAATATTCATTACAATTTGGATATGGAAGAGCAGTTGGATCAAACTGATTTCGAACAATTTCACAGTTTGGAAGGTGTTGATGAATTCACACCCAATACAAATCCCAATAGTAATCAGCTTGCACATTCCGAAATAAAACAATTCAAATTTAATGAGTGTTATTATCAATGTTCATATGCTAGTAGAGTGATTCTACACTAACGTAGGCACTCTGGTGTAAAGCCATTTAAATATGATCAGTGTGACTATCAAAGTTCAAACGCTAGTTACATGAAGCGACATCAGCTAGACACCGCTGTATAAGCTATTTAAATGTGATATATGTAGTTATGAATGTTGTCTTTGATCAACTATCAAAACATAATCTTAGGGACCCAGCAAAAGCGGTTGCAAAGGGGAGTCGATCCCCTCCAAAATAAGAATAGTTCGTTGAAACGGTGCAGAAAAATACAAACCAAATTCTTTTGTACCCAATAGGTTGTATCAAATTTCTGTATTCAAATTCAATAATATGGGCAGACTTCACCAAAACGCACCTTCTCCAAAATTACAAGAAACACTTCTGTGACTTTTCAAAACCCAGCAAAATTTTTCATAATTTTAAAATTTCATTGATTTTAGCAAGATTTTTGCTTGATTTTCTTGCATTTTATCAAAATATTTAACAAAATTTGACGAGTAGACACAAATTCAAAATTTTATGTGAACATTTTGTACTTTACTTAATTCTATATCATTAAATTAAAAGAAAATGAGTGATTCTTTAGTAGCTGTAGGTAGAAAATTCCGCACTTATAATACCTTGCCTAATCCATTGTTGTAATTTCTTATTTTTTTGTATATTTTGAACTTATTCCCTTTTATCATGTATTTGATACAGGAATTAAAGCAAAAATTATTATTATTATTATTATTATTAAAAATTGACTAAATATGGTTCATTTGTAGTGAACAATGAATTCCTATAATTTAAAATACATAATTTATTCAATTTGGGGCATTTGCTACCTTATCTATTTGAACAGGATAATACCTTTTTCCAATTGTGGTGGACGAAAAATTCTTATAATTAATTATGCAATAATTTATGCATTAAATTAATACAGCACACTGAATAGAATATATAGCCCAAATTATTTCTTAAAAAAATATGCATGCTCTTTAATTAACTTGTATTCTTTCTTACTAGGAATTATGTATACACCAGCTGAGAGAAGTTTCAGCAATTCGAAAAAGGGGTCGAAAAATATGTTTTTTGCAGCAAATATATAGATTTAAAGTCGCATTTTATACATATAGTCTGCTTCATCATGTAATTTATATAATAAAAAGGAAAAATATGAGCGCTTTTATGTTTTATGCAGGGGCATTTTACCATGATATATACATCTAAACACATTCTAATTGATAAACTTGAAGTATGCATTTCATACAGGAAATATGTTCAACGCATTTAACATAATCGAAATGTATTTTAAGTTTCTTGAAACCAAGTGTATCTGCATCTAACAAATTAGGCATTTCGATTTGATAAATCTCTACATATCTCAATCAACTCACTATGAGAGGGATGTGGGGCAGCTGCCCCCTCTACCCCCCCTTTCTGCTCGTGGCCCCATGCTAATATATTGTTTAGATGGCTGAGAAAACAAGAGCGTGTTGCTCTATTTTCCAGAAACAGTCAGATCTTTTGAATAATTTCTGTGGCTTGCACATGTAAGTTAGACCTAAATCACACAAAACCTCTCCAATAGCATGCACATTTGCAAAGAAGATATATTTAAATGTCAGGTGTTAACTAATTATTAGCTTTGCTGCGTTCACAAAACGGTTGTTGGAATTCTACATTACTAAAGTTTTGTGTAGTTTAGGTTAAATAAAGTTTCCTTTCAATTTTTTTGAGTGACGCCACTGTGTGTGAATGATACAACATATGTTATAGAATGCTGGACTTAGGAAATAACAAAGAACTGATGAAACTACTAATTAGTAGTGTACTTTTATCTATTGAGAAAACAAGAGCATTTTCATTCCAAGAGTTCCAATAACAGATATTCATAGATCAAGTTAATCCAAACTTCTTCTTACAGAAAGAATCAAGGCCTCTGGCGAAGGGATAAATCATTTCTCAGCTCATTTTAGATAAGAGAAAATACAATAATTACCTACAGCTACATGCAAACAAAGTGGTTATCTGAAAAATGCTAGAATATAAAGTTACTTGAATTAGCAGTTGGGGAAATTTATAATCCAATAAAAAGCAACTAGAAGCTAGGGTAGCAAAACTTAAATTAACAGAAATTAACACGTTCCGTCTATTTACAAATGTTAATAAATAACACAACTCACTTGTAATAAATGATGAGTAACTACAGAACAAATCAAGCAAAAGATATAGCGATGCTTTGATTCAAATGTATGCACAAAAATGGATTCCTCTTACGAGCGACCAATCAAATTACGAATAGATATTCATCAAAAATTGTACAATAACAAGTATTGAATATATTATTATTTAGACACTAAATGAAGTGTACACATAGTTTTTTTTCGTTAAATAGCCTTTATTTTTGCTTACTGATTGCACAAATTCCATATATACAATTTGCAAAAAATGATGTGTACAACCTTTTACAAAATATACAAACATAACTACAAAATGAATTTACAGAATGTACAATTAAATAAACAAAAGCTACAACAATTATGTACAAAACAATAATAAAAAAGAAAACAGCACAAGAAAAAGGAATAATAATTAACAATACAGAAAAGTATTTAGTACTTTCGCCAAACATTTCGAGTTTTTAAATATCCAAATATGAATTGGTTGGCAAGCAGGTTTTCTTTAAGTACTTTTTTAAAAGTTCTTAAATCTGATTCATTGCAAAGATTTGAATCGAACTTGTTCCAAAGATTACAGACATTTGTAGTATATGCTCCTTTCCAAAATTTACTTTTTATTTGTACATTATTGATGCATTTGTTTGTTCATTTGTTAAACTTGAATAATTGCTGATTTCGATTAATGTATTTAAACATGTGAACAAGACTGGTATATATGCAAATGTAGATAGGTGAAAGTATTGATGCTTTGCGTATGAAATCACTGATTGCTTGTTTGTTAACATTAAACATCGTACAGATACACCAGTTAAACACTCTATTTATTTGCTCCGTCTGTGTAATACTTAGATCATTTAGTAACATGCTATCATACCTATAATGACTTATTACTAGTACATCTACCACTGCTTTACTCTTAGCAATCTTTTTTATATGTTTTAGATATTGAATGCCACATGACATTTTCCGGATTTTGTTGTGAATAAAGTCCTTATATTGGAAGTCTCTATCAATTGTGACACCCAAATATTCAACTGTATCTGTTGGCACAATAAGTGGCGCATTTTCAGAAACTGATGTGTTGCAATTTGGAATAAGTTCTTCGACTCGCTTTGTGTGAAAACAATAAACTGGGTTTTCTCCTTATTCATTGTTAATTTATTGTGGTTGAAGTATATCATGAGTTTGTCAATATTTCTCTGCAAGTTCTTTGTAGTAACTATTGGACTTCATGCCGGTTTATTAAATATATGTCATCAGCATACTGTATTATATTGCTGTCAATAAGATGGTCTGATATATCATTTATGTAAAGGTTGAACAGGATAGGACCTAAGACAGTGCCTTGTAGGACTTCTCTGTTAGTTGTGAGGTAATCAGAGTAAATATTGTTAATTTGTACAAGTTGTTTTCTATTTGTAAGAAAGCTATTAATTAATGTTCTTGTTGCTATGTCAAACCCATTGATCAAGTATGTAAAAATCTAGACTATTAAAAGCCTTGCTAAGATCAAGTAATGCAACTCTACTGCAAACATTGTTTAAAAAATAGCGAGTCTTCTCAGTTAAGGACAGTATAGCATCCATTGTACTCAAATCCTTTCGAAAACCAAATTGATTTCGAGATAAAATCGTGTGTTCATTTAGATACGAAATTAAGTGCTTGCATAACAATCTTTTCAAAATTTTTAGATATGGGGTTAGTTATAGATATTGGTCTCTAGTTTGCAATTTGTTGGATCTCCTTTCTTGAAAACAGGTGTTATATCCGCTTTTTTTTAGCATTCGGGGATAACTATTAGTTGGAATTGAATAGTTAAATACAAGTATTAAATATTCTAAAAAATACTTGATGTACTTTTTTAAAATGAATATGGGCACTCCATTGCTTCCTATAGATACAGAAGGGTCTAAGCTATTTACTATTTTAATTACCTCATGCTCATTGATGTAATGAAAACTAAACATGTGTTTAACTTCTGGTATTTCATTCTCATTGTATTTCCCTACTTTTATACGACCCCAGATCTTTAAATACTCTGTTCATAGTGTCTGCTATGGACTTTATGTCGGTAATTTCATTAGTATCAATTTTTATTTCCTGAATTTTGCATTCCATGTGATTTTTCCTATTCAAAAACTTATTTAAGAAGGTCCATTTATTCTTAGCATGTGTTGGTTTCTCAAAAAACTGCTTGTCTCGCTCTTCTTTCTCTGAAGCTTTCAGTTTGGAGAGCTTTAATTTTAAATCTTTATAAAAACTAAAATTCACAGGATTTATTATTTTTAAGCAAGTTCCATGCATTTTTCTTAGCTAATTCTAAATCCTTGATTTCCTTACTACATTTGTTGTTAGTTGCCTTAACATACCTGATTTTAAATAGGGCCTTTTCATTTAAGCACATTTGTAGTTGTTATATTAAGAAATGCGTCATTTCACTTGAATCCTTCATTGTATATATATAAATATATAGCCCCAAGGAATATTCAGCAAGTCTTTGATGAATTTATCATTATCAAAATTTGCAAAACTGTGTGCGAAGACTTTTATTCTCCTCTTTTCAAAATGACTTTCAGACGAGATGAATAAACTTAAATTGTGATCTGACAAAGAAATGAAGATGAAATTTGAGAACCTTATGTTTTGCAAATTTGCTAAGAAATAATCAAGTTGCCACATCTTGCTTATTTATTAAATCTAGTTTAAAGTCATCACAAAGGCCCTGGATGTGTTTGAATTCATGAGCTAAGAGATAATTAATATTGAATTCGCCTAATAGCATGACTTCGTTATATGGAGACTGTGCATTTTGGACTTCTGTAATTTTAAAATTAATGAACTCCTTAGAATATTTTTTATGAGAACAGTAGCTGATGTTAATAAGTGCTGCAATACGATTTTTCCTAGTTTTTCTAATTTCTACCCATAGAGATTAAAATCTAGAATGGTATTCCTCTAATTCATCATATCTAATTAGATTCATGAAGTTTGGAATAAGAAGCATGAGTCCTTCGCCCCTAGAGCCCCTACTTGTTGCAAAAACTTGTAGTTTGTTATATCCAAATTAAATAAGTAATCTGAACTGTTAATGTGCAACCAAGTTTCAGTAAATGTAAAAATTGTATTTCAAAGATCTCTGGACCTGGGTTTAGTTGGATATCACCTGACAGAATTA
>CABFPE010000640.1:73963-111948 GCA_900660155.1 Hofstenia miamia | reverse complement strand
ATTTGGGCGTTACTACTTTCCAATTGATTCAGAATTATGACACAGCAACAGGATTTTTATCAGTTAACAGAAAGAATCTTCCCTCACATTAAACAATCAAAAAGGACTGCCTACTTGGAGCTAGTGAAGAGTTATGGTTTAAAGTACAATTTGAATGCTTTTTCTGTAAATATTGATGACATGGAGCAGGAAACAATTGCCGACAGAAGATTGGAAGTCATCAATAAATACCGATCAAGTATATTTGGTGAAAATTATCGTAATTTGTCATTTAATGACATTAATATACACACCATCAAGAGACAAGTGTATTGAAAGTTATAAACTTCTGGAAAGAGCTGAAATTTCAGCAAATCATAAAGGTTTGTATTTCACTGCTCTGAAACGAAGTGTGCTCCTTCAACTAAAAAATCTATGCAAGAGCCCAATTGCAGTATCAAGACTGTTAAAATTGAAAGACATTCAACTTACTACAAAATCAATTAGGTTCCTTATTAAATTTTACCAATTAGCTACGGTAAAAGAAGAACTTTTAAGATCAACGCTTCCCCAACGATTCTTCATGGCAAATTGGAAGTGTATTTCTCAATATTATGGAATTTCGTAAAGATTTTCTAGGCTTCTGTATAAATTGATGTCTCTAATTTATATTTCTTTTGTTTAAGCACTGCTTCCGCTTTTTCAAATTTATTTTCAAAACTATGTCCCGTCCTTACAGAATTTAGTGGAAGCAGTGCTTCCACNGAAATTTCAGCAAATCATTGTATTTCACTGCTCTGAAACGAAGTGTGCTCCTTCAACTAAAAAATCTATGCAAGAGCCCAATTGCAGTATCAAGATTGTTAAAATTGAAAGACATTCAACTTACTACAAAATCAATTAGGTTCCTTATTAAATTTTACCAATTAGCTACGGTAAAAGAAGAACTTTTAAGATCAACGCTTCCCCAACGATTCTTCATGGCAAATTGGAAGTGTATTTCTCAATATTATGGAATTTCGTAAAGATTTTCTATGCTTCTGTATAAATTGATGTCTCTAATTTATATTTCTTTTGTTTAAGCACTGCTTCCGCTTTTTCAAATTTATATTTCAAAACTATGTCCCATCCTTACAGAATTTAGTGGAAGCAGTGCTTCCACTTTTTTAAATTTATATTTCAAAACTGTCCCATCCTTACAGAATTTAGTGGAAGCAGTGCTTCCCCTTTTTCTAATTTGTATTTCAAAACTATATTACATCCTTACAGAATTTAGTAGAAGCACGGAATTTCATGCAAAAATTCTGAACAACAAGTGGTTTTGAGAACATTTTTGTGATGTCTGGAAAAGGCAGGTTTTCTAAAAAAATGTAAAAAAATTGATTAAAAACATATTGGTACATAGTTAAAAAGGGGGTATAATTGAATAATTATTTATACGGGTATGGCCGTAGTTTTTTTGACCCCTGGCCGTAAAATCCAAAATTTCTAAAAAACGCCTTTTTCTTATCTAAATCAATATAAAAGTGTAAAAAGTTATTAACAACTGATCATTTTGAGAAACCCGTATATACACAACCTTATATATAATTACTACTGCAATACAAGTGCCTAAGGATAACATTAGAATAATTAAAGAATGGATTTTTATCCGTGACCATTCTAGAGAAAATATTTATAAACTTAAATCTGAGCTAAGCGTACAAGATTCTAATGATGTATATTCAGCCTCTGAACCAAATAGTATGCTAAATAAATTTCTAATTAAGCTTGAATATTTTTATGATATCTTTTACCCCCAAAGAAAAATTCTATCTAATTCTTCTTTGAAAAAATCTAATGATGGTAAACCTTGCATTGATTCTAAGTGTAAGCAATGCATAACAAATAAAAATCAAGCTCATAGAATACCTACTACTAAAAACCAGAGAAAGTTTTAAAAGTTACAAAAAGGCCAGAAATATTTGTAATGTAACTATTCAAAAAGCGAAAAATATTTATTCTAAAAATATTTTCAACGGATTAAATCAAAGAAACAAAAGGAGGTTTATCAATAAATTGCCCAATTCTCAGAAAAAATGTATGGGCGACATTGATGCAGTTATGGACAATGATGGAAACCTGCAATATGCCCCCATAAAAATCGCTAATATCTTAAACGAAACTTTTATCAACTTGGGAAATTATGCAGGCGAACATATTGAATTTAATTCTCCACAGAAAAATAGTATTCCAATTTTTAAATTCAGATATACTACTACTTATGAGATGATTAAATCAATAAAACTCAAATCGAATAAATCAAATGTACCTGCCTGGATTTTGAAAGAAATTGCGTCAATTATTAGTAAACCACTAAATTTTATTTTCAATGAGTGCATCAAAACAAAAATTTTTCCTGATGTTCTAAAAAAAGCTCATGTAACAGCGGTTTTTAAAAAACATGATGAAAATATTGCCTCCAATTATAGACCAATCTCGGTAACTTCCCCACTTAGTAAAATATTTGAGAGACTTTTATCGGATCAAATTTACGATCACATGCAAAAATATAATCTAATGTCTGATGCACAATTTGGATTTCGAAAACATTTTTCTTCTACTGATGCTCTTATCCAAGCAACTGAACACTGGAGGAATTTCCTAGATAAAAAAAACTATGTCGCAATTGCTTGCTTAGATATTTCTAAAGCTTTTGACTCAATCAATCATAAAATATTATACGAAAAACTAAAACATATAGGTATGGATAATGATAGTGTTCCCTTTATAACAAATTATCTTACAAAAAGCCAATAAAGTTTTTTCGAATTGGCTTCATATCAAAAATGGTATACCGCAGGGAACTATTCTAGGCCCCCTACTATTTAATATTTATATAAATGATATGAAATATCATACCAAGACCAATCTCATACAATATACAGATGATTCCTGTGTATTTTATGCAGACAAATCTGATGATAAGGCAATAAATGAAATTGAGTTAACCTGTCTATCATTATGCAATTACTTTTCAATGCTTACATTACGAATTAATGCCGAAAAAATTGAATTTTGTTTACTCATAATTTTGAAAAAAATCGTCCTAAAAAAATTTTAATAGTAAAAAATACCAAAATTCCCGAAGTTACTTCTTTTAAATATTTAGGGGTTACTTTTGACTCAAATTTATTATTTAATGAACATGTTAAATCATTACAAAAGAAAATTCCTATTGGTATAAAAACAATAGGTCACGTTCTAAGGCAACTACCAGAAAATGCAATTGTACAACTTCTCTATTCATTGGTAATTAGCCACTTTAATTATAGTAGTATTCTATTTTCAAACATACGCGAAGAACTAATTAAAAAGCTCGAAACTCAATATAAATGGGCCATTAATGTTTGTAAGCGAAGTTCTAGTGGTTTAAAAAAATATATTTATAAATCAATCCCAAGCCCTAAGCAGTCAATTCAAGTAAATACCGCCACTAAATTTTATAAAATTGTAAAATTGCATCCACCATATAATTGCATAAAAATCCCAGAATTTTCGAACAAGATCAACGAAAGAACAAAAAGATTTACTGTAAACAAGTATAAATCTAAAATAAAGCGAAATTCTTTTATAAATAATGCAATAAGGCAATGGAATGAATTTCCCCAAGAGATCAAATGTATTAAAAATGTAAAACACTTTCGCAAAAGTGTTAAGAAATTAATTCTCAAGCAAAAGCTCATCTGTGGAAAAGCTTGGATAGGCTACAAATTTTATAATACTGATTATACTGCTACAAGACTATAATACCCGTAGCCTAAAATGACGCTTTTCTTGAATATATTTTCATGTCTTTTTTATTATTTTTGTACATTATTGACGCTATTTAGAGAATTTATCAGTTTCTGAAATTGTAAATAAAAGTCTTTAAATATAGAATATCTTTACTTATCTTATCTTATTGGGTTAAAATTCGAAAGTATCTACTAAGACGCAGCTGAATCCGAGATCAATATTTGGTCCTATCACAGAGTGAATACCGACTTGCAGAGTCTCTCTATGTACACTATTAGAATGAGAATTATGTTAATTAGGTGGGTAAATAGTTTACAACACATTTGAAGTATTTAAACTGTTTTCTTTAATTTAGTTTTTATTTTAACTATTGATGCTTCAATTATATTGCAATAGTAATAATTTAGTACATGTACTCTCTTTGGTTGCAAAGGAGAGCAACCTGCCGTCTCCCTTGCTTTTATTGGGCTTTCTCTCAAGCCTTTGCCTTGCGATGCTAATTAGACCCGCTTAGACTCAAATTTAGCATTTTGAAATATTTTAATTAATTTAAAAATCGAATAACCCGAATTTTTCCACGCATAACTTGAAGGATTATCACTTATATTTTTGCTGCACAGCTTGAAACTTACAGAACTTGAAACCGCATATCTCGGGGGATAGCTGTATACAGATAGTATAAAATAATATATACATATGGTTGAAATTCAAGCACCAAAACGACTATGAATGACAGATGATCACTTGACAGAATATTTCTTAATCTATTGGTATACAACTGTGGATCTATGTTAGAGTAATTGCTTTTATATTATATATTGCATATTGTCTAATGTTTTTACTAAAATTATTGAACATCCTTATATATCCAAATATAGTATCACAGTTCTTTGGTCAAATAAGATTCAAGTTCTCACATGCCTAATTCTCAGATGATTCTATGGTTTATTTGATCAGAAACGAACTTTATATATAGATAGAACTTCAAACCCATTAAGTCGTGCTGTTTTAGAAATTGCAGTGCCTCAATAGAGCAGCTATTGAGATTGACATGCATTGTGCTATCCGATTTGGGATAGCTTTGTTTGATCTTGACTTATTAGGACTTAAAAATGTTTCAAAATCCATAAATTCATTGTATCTTTAATGTTAAAATCATTTTCTTTACACAATTTCAGAATCAATGCATATTAGTAGTTGTAATAAGTGAGGGTCCTGATCACAAAATCCAATTGGTCTGCATAGACGTAGAGTTGGTCCCACGCAGTAACATAATTGATGATTAGTAAATATGAGAGTTTGAAAGTTGATTCACAAATATGGGAGGAGTGTTTGTGAGTGACAATTACTTTATTAGTTTCTAGTGACTCACTAGTTTTTTTGCAATATTTATTGGGTCAATTTATTATTGTTTCCATGCACACCCATTTTTCTTTGCTTATGCATGATCACCTATTTTTGCTTTTATACATGACTACCTAATTTTACTATTATGCATAAACAATTTTAGTCAGCTGACTAGTGGAAAATATTTGAGCTATATTACATTTTGCAAATGAAATATTTGAGCTATATTACATTTTGCAAATGAATAATTTTCTTTTCATTATAATTTTCATGTGTTTATATTGGTGAGCCTATCTATATATTCATTAATCTGACATTAATCTGAAACATTGCTAGTTTGTTTGATGAGTAGTGTATCATTCCACCACCAAGCAATAATTCTTTAACACAGGAGGGGTTCCTCCGCCTACACCATTAAAAGAAATATGCAAAGATCATCACAAAAGAAGGCGCCACCATTTTATAATAATGGTCTTGTCCCCACCATCGAAACATATATTTTTTCAAATGCAAATCCTGCAAGTGATCTAACAAAAATTCTGGCTCACAATCCTAGACACTGTGCAACTAAACAGTATGGTGCTACAATATAGTTGTGACTCAATAAAGGATTCTACTATTTTCTACCTAGATGATATGGCAATGAACTTGCCAAAAATTACAAACTAATATAAAATGATGTTATCTTGTGAATAGTAAACTCTCAGAGGAGCTGTCAGATTTTATATTGGAAGTTTATTCAAAAACCATTCCTGGAATTTTAAAATTACTAAAACGTTAGTCTCACTTCTTTAAACATGTCAGCTCCACTGAGATTTATCACGGTCAAGTTAATAAAATATTTATAAAACTAAGATTTAAGAGAGTTGTTTAGCTTAAACAAATGAACCTTGACTTCTAGCATTATAGACCTCACGGATTTGTGTCAAAAGCTTACCATAGTCATTACACGAAATTTAATTAAGTGATTTACAAGCCCTCTAGTGGCAAAATAACGCAGTGCAAATTAATATTTAAGAAAAATTATTTGAAATTAAATGAACTCAATTTATTGTGATTGTTGAACTAATAGCTCCGGTCCAATGACGCATTTTCCTTCACTCTCTCAAATAATGCATTGAAATAAACGGGATTATATGCTTGCTAATGCATCTACATGTACTACATTCTATTTATTTACTTGTAGTAAAATTTGAAAAAATTGATTGTTTTGATATTAAATTCATATAGTATTACTTCAAAATTAAAATCTAAATATAATTGCTCAAGAAGTTTTCAATTCCTGAACAATTATTGAATACCAAATTCATGTATTTTACAAATTCTGTAGCCTAAGTTGAGCATTGCAAATGCATCCGAAATGAACTGTATTTCTTCAGAATCATTCCATTCAATTATGTAGTCTACCTAAACAATAAAGGAAAATACTGTACGCAATGCACATTTTTTATATTAAAACTATATACACTTTAACAGAGTGCAAAATATATGCCTAGGAAAATTAAATATAACATTTAACAATTATATATTTTTGACATTTTGCAATTCATTTATTTCTAATATTAAACACATGCGCAAAGCCCACTAAAGTAAAAAAGACTAGATTTTAACCAAACATAAACCGTTATTTTTTCATGCAAATATTTAAAAAACACTACAGAAAAGTGTTACATGCTTTCATATTTTGTTGTAAGCCACATGCTATAAGTGAAAGAATTTATGTAGCTTGAACACAATTCTTTAAATTTATTTTATATTAAATAATATGAAATTTATAATTTGGGGTAACAAAATTACCCCAAATGACGATGCCCATATATTAAAAGTAACGACGTAGAAGGGCTAAACCAATATATAACCACTTTAAAACCAATTTTTAATCGAAAAATCTTTTCATAAACAAAAAAACCATTTATAATTCGAATTACGACCTATAAACAAAATTTATTAGATCCAACTGTTTTAAGTGCTGAACACATGTTTTCAACCTGTTAACAATATGGTTATAAAGTATATAAATATACTTTTAAAATCGGTTACCTAACTATTACATTTTTGTTATAGTTAACCAATTTTGCTAGTCAAATAAGAAGGGTCAAAATGAGCACAAATTTTGATCACTTTTTTATATTCTCCCTGCAAATATTGAGCACATTTTTTTAAAAGCATATCTTTTTCCAATTATTGGAAAACCGTCTCTATTGTTATGGTATTTACAATAGAATTTATATAGTAACAATTTTGCCTTTCTATTGTTCAACAATGTTTAGTAAAAAATCTATAAACATATCAGTTGAATAAATTCTAATTTCTGTCAAATCTATTTGTTAAACTTAATACCGATCAACACTGATTGCATATATGTGAGATCATTCTTAAGTGTTTGTAATTTATGAAAAGCATTCCCACCAAACCAAACCACATTTGACATAAAATAATTTCGCAGTAACTAAACTACAATAAATAGTTGTATATTGTATTTTAATAAGTTTGAGTGTATCAAATCGTGTAATGTTAAATGGTATATGTATGTTACCAAACTGATTTACAGTTCACTGAAATAAACGTTGTTGGGTCAAATTCGATTTGCTGCGCAAACAATAAAATAATTATTAATCATGCACGTTGGTTCAAGGTGTTATTAGGTTAAAGAGTGCAAAGCATTTCCCTAATGTAAACATTGTTAATTGTTTTACATGCATGAGCTTGAAATTCGAAAACCACAATAAACGTCATTCGATTGCTTACTAATAATACATAGGAACAACATATTCGTATTTGATATCAGAAACATCAATTAAAATATAATATTGTGCATAACAAATGCACTATTATAACTATATATTCATCAATTGTGTATAAATTGTGCTAAATGTAAAAGTGTACATTACACAATGGCTTCGAGTGATGAAGTTCAGCATTGTGCAAGATACATCTTGCTTTCACCGCCTCATACTCTCACCATACAGAAAATACGAACATTTATATATAATAAATTTATTTACAAAGAAAATGTAATATGCACTAATAAATGATAAAGTTCAGATAGCAAATTTCATCTACACATTGATAATATTCGTCATGACATCATTGTTGGGATGAGAATGATGTAAGAAACACATGCAATGTGTGTTTGCACATTATGAATTTTCACATCTAAATTAATGATTAATAAACAAGTCATGAGGTGGCATTCACAGTTTAAAACATATGACAATTAACAGTTTAAGCAAATGCAATGTGTATTAAATAATAAACGACATTTTCATTTATGATAAAAAAATCTAATTAATTTAAAATTGGACCATAAATTTATTGCAATTCATTAAATTAAAATTGGTTACGTTTTTAAAAGAAATATCTGTTAATCTAACTAGAAAACAATGTCTATGATTTAATTACAGAAAAAAACTCACCAAAAAGTTGGAAATCTTTCAGTGTAGTTTTTTCTTAAATGTGAAAAAACATTATACCGGCTGTGTACATGTATATATTCATATGTGTAGAAAGTTGCATGCTTTCATAGAAAATGTCAGCATTATGTGGTTTTATCTATATCCCATTGTTCAAATGTCAAAATGTAACGAATTATAAAAACAGTACAACCATGTAAAATTCCATTATGCCACTATGTGAACAAAGTTGTACTTCTTAACAGACAATGTTAACATTACGTAATTTTTTATCTATATCCTATTGTTCAAATTTCAAAATGTATCCAATCGTAAAGATTGTTATCTATCAAACATGAAATTCAAATCACTTTAACAATCATCACAATTAAATTAAACATTTTCAAATCATATAAAAATAGAATTTTTTTGCAAGTATGAAAACAATCTCAATTATTATTGCAACAAGTTTTTCCCAATTTATACATTTATGTAAATGAACATTGCTACAAAACTAAAATGCTAATAAAGTAAAATGATTTATCAATCACTGTCTCTGGTACAAATGAAATAAATATTTTTTCAATACGTTTATATCATTGAATTCAAGAATAAAATATTTGCAAAAATTATTGATAATATTTATATTACTGTTGTAAATTGGTTATTAACGTTTATTGATACATATATATAAATGTATAAACATTTAAAAATAACTAATAACTTATTTATTTTACAAAGGCAAAAACCAATCACAAAAAAACACAAAAATGGAAAAAAATATGCCAAACACAAGTAAATTGTGCAAAAAGGCAAAAACAAATTACAAAAAACACAAAAAGGGAAAAATATGAAAGGCAAGTAATATTGTATGAAAAATTAAAAACAAATCACAAAAAACACATTCTCTTAAATGCTGTCTTAGAATAAATGTAGCTTGTTGTTGCTGTTGTGATGTATTTATGTATAAACTTTAAAGAAAAGGAATATAAAAAACTTTGCTAACATTATTCCTAACATGTGCATTTAAGTATTGATCTACAAAGTGGAAAATGAAACTACAAATTTCTATACTAAAAACAATACGCCTTCAACGTTACACACAGCTTTACAATGTTAAAAGTGTTAAAATTCGCATTTTTCCTCAGTCAATGAGTAATTCTTGATAATCGCAAATGAATACATAACACCAATTCAAAAACGAATCAATTAGATGTAATGAAACTAGCAAAACATTTTTAATTACGAAAAGACTAACACATTTTCAAAGAAATACATTTATGCAAAAATGAAAAAATTTTTTGATTTCACAAAAACACATACTTGTATACAGTTTGCAAAATACCATTAAGCACTCATGAAATTGAAAAATGATTATGGATATTAAAGTAATTCTACAAAATATATAACTTGAAGTGAAAAGAAGCAATTTTTTTAAATTGAAAATGAATATCAAAGCTATATGAAATACATTTAAGCATACATATAGTGCATAAAACAATTAGAAAATATTACGCAACATCATCTAATTAGCTGTAGTGGTTTCGTCCTTTTTTCTTTTGCCAAGATGTTTTGCTGATAAACGTAAAACCAAACTGCACAATTGTTTATAAAAGATTAAAATGATAATAATTGTGTTTTGTACGAAAGTATAATTAAATTAATTACTGATAGTCTTGGTTACTTTCTTTATATTCTATTGTATCAACACCATTATGTCACAATACAATTGATGATTTCAGAAAGAATTTTATTCCCCCATTTTGTCTAACAGTTTATAAATTTCAAGGAGGGGAAATCAATTAACCTTATAATATATATATGATGTAAATATGATGGATAAAAAGAAATGTGTACTGCTTTAAAGAAGGAAGGATTTTATAAAGTAGAGTTTGAAAATTCAAAAAAAATTTACATTGGATCAACTTGTAATGATCTGGAAACAAGACTTACTTGGCACTTGAGACAAAAAAATAGTCAAGTAAATAAATACTTAATGAAATTAAATGCAGTTCCAGGAACCCTTGAAAGTAAATGTAAACCAAGAATTTTTTTGATTAATAATGCTCCATCAAAAGATAATGAAAATAATATTAGAGATTGAAAAAGGATATATCGAGGATTTTGCAAATGAATATCAAGAGAATCTCTTAAATACTTAACACAATAAAATACTTCAAAACAAAAACCAATAATGTGTAAATGTGACATAGAAAAGGAAGAAGAAATTAGAAAAAAGAAAGAACAAGAAATTAAAATATTTTGAAAAAATTGAATGATAAAATTCAAATTAGACACAATCCAGAAATGAAAATGTATAATATTTACACTATGTACAAAGGAAAGCACTATTATTTAACTGAAAGTTATAAAAAACAGAATCAAGCATCAGCTTTTAAGAATATTCAAATAAAGAAATAAAATTCAATCAAAACAGTCATGAAGATTAATAAGTTTAATCAAATTGTTAAATTATTTAGGGATATCCTGATAATCTAAAAATGCAATTTCATTCTATTCCTTAAAACTTTTCAATTCTAAATATATCTCTATCAGTTTCTCATATTCATCTAATGATCCTTGTAGTTCTTCATCATCTAAATCCTTCAATTTGTATGTTATAGCGTCTGTTCAATTTTATTTTATCAATAACAGATATTTCTTCAGTCCAGTTTGCTGCATCAAAACCTTTTGTTTGTAAGTTTACTTATTCTAGCTTTGTGACCTACTTTAAATTTAACTCTCAGCACAATGGGCTTAGCCATGTCAAATTCACCCATATTGTACAAATTGTTATAAACTTCATTTTTATATTTCTTTTTAGGAGTTTCAATTGTATTATTTTATTCATTTAAGTGTATCTAAGTAATGTGAATGATTTGCTTTGTGTATACTTTCCACATTTTGTTTTTTATTTTTTTATTTTAACAACTGATTTTTTTTCTGTTTTTCTGTTGGGTTTATCTTTTTACTATGTTTATCAAAAAGTTCATGAACATATTTATTGTAAAACGCCTTTCTTTTTCAACCCATAGACATTTTAGAATTTTTTCATTCTTGAGGTTAATTGACAATGCATCTCTAAAAAGTATGTCCAGTTTTATCTCTTAGTGTAATAATCCATCAATACATTGCAAATATGTCTAAAATTATCAACAAATACTTATAATGCTGATTTCATCTGCTGCACTTTTGCATGTCAACTAAGTCAGCACACCAGATTTCATCTATGTGAGTTACAATTACTCATCTTCTCTTGAAATTTGTGAAGCTCATTAGCTAAAGTTTTGTTTGAGTTTAACCCTGTTAAATATTAGGGAAACCCTGTTTTCCTCCCTAAACCTAACATATGTTTCGCAACAATAACTTTTAAAACAAGTAGCTTGCAAATCTTTCACAAATATTTTTAGGTTAAACATTTCTTAAATTATTCAACAATTGTTTATCACAGCTTCTTTTAGAAACAAGGGTTCTCTTAGCTTTACCATGAAGCTTAACTCCATTAAACCCACATAAGCTAAGCTTTCTCTTTTGTGTCTTAGCATAACAGATATCATTTTCTCTAGAAACAGCATTAATTTGATTATATGGTTGAACATTGTTTTTCAATTGTTTCTGTAAAGGATTATATGGTCCAGAAGATTTATTATTTGGCAATGTGAAGCCTCCTTTTGGTTTTTGGAAGGTAGCCAATTGCTTTATAAATATCCAGGGGAAAAGGTTTGCTTCAATTTTATTTCCATGGCCTTTCACAAATTGTCTCATTTTACTTACACAATTGCTACAAATTGATTTTATCAAATTTCTTCCATTTTTTGTTGTATGTAATTTTCCTGAACCTGGAATAGAACCTATTAGTTTCTATTCTTTAACATAGAAATTTAAATTTTTTGTCTTCTTTATACAATAAGAATTGAAATCTTTTTTATTCAAGGTTAGCAGAATTAATTACTATTAAATTAATTACACCATTATTTATATAATGAAGATTAGTTGAGTTAGCTAAAACTCAACTATTTGAGAAGGGAAAATTTACTTCACAAGGCAAGCCTTATGATACACTTAAAGTAAAATTGACAAATCATCTCAAAATTTCTTATCAGAAGACTTTTGAATACTTTAATGAAAACCAGGATGTGGAAAACTAATTTAGTAATGGATATAATTTGAAGACCTTTTATATATTTTGATAAATTATATATTATACTCCAAATTTTCATGAAGAAGAAATAGAAAATCTAAAGAAAATATTTAAAAGAGTATTAAATCAAGTAAATTATAATGCATTGGAAATATTCCCTGAAGAATTATTCAAAAGCACTAATGAATAGGGGGTTGGCAGAACCAAAAATGTTTTCCTTGGTTCAACCAACAGAAAAATAGTTATATTCTTCACAAACTACTGCAAATCTTTTTGATTTTGGAGGTCATGCTTCTTTAGGCAAAATAAATAAAATCTTGTTGCCAGATGAAATCTCATCAATTCTAAAACATGTTTACCTCTAAAATGTACAAAGGTATTAATTGTGGTATAATATACATTATTATTTTAAATGTAACATATTATAATGATTTTTTGATAAAATGTAAATTCCTAAAAGTGAAATGTAACAATGAGCATTTCCAACATAAATATATCCGTTTTCTATTGAAATTTTGTCAAAACCTCTATCCCTATAGGTGGGATTGCTTAATAATTTGTAAAATCTTGTTTTCATTGTGTGTGCTAGTCTTTTTTCTACATGATTTTCTATTTGTGGTTTGTTAATAGTATCATTTCTTTCTTCACCTTCAAAAAAATTAATAATTTTCCTGTTGTGGACATTTAAATTTCTATTCTAAAGATTACTCCTTGATATATATAGCTTATTATTTTCAATTTGATTTATTTTATATTTTTATGAGTTGAACATCAGTTTCTATGTTATTGATGTAACCCACTTGATAAGAATGTGTAGCTTCAGATATTCTACTATTATTGAATCCCATTTATATAAGAGTTTAGAAAATAGTTCTTAATATATTCTTCAGTTTTATATCTGTCACACCTTATTTTGTAAAGATTGTTTAGCATTGAGAAATAATATCTTCCCTTACATCTTTCATATATAAACCAAATACAATGGTGTGGTGTTGGTATGAAATCAGCAAGCAGTCCTAATATGCTATCTATTGAGGGGTTTGATTTGAAGCTAGATTTACCAAAGCTACAGTTTAATAATAAACTCCTCCCTATAGTACCCTTTCTAATAAAAGTCAAAGTAAAAGTAAGCAGGAGATTGTGATGGGAAGAGTGGCCACACTCAGCCAACCTGATACAGATAACCTTGTGAAAGAGTCATTTAAGAGCCCTAATTAGATAAAGAGTAAAGAATCCCTAACTCTTGGGTGCTGGAGTGAAACCTATGTGCTAAGTTAAAAACCAAACTCTGTGCAATCCTCATCTTGTGCAATTTAAGTGACAGCAATAATAAGCAATTTTAATAACAAATGAAATGCAGTTTAACAAAAATCTTTTAGCTGTATACCTAAACCTGTTAAATGGACGTGCTAGTCAAACTGTACCACGTCTAGGAGCCCTATAACTACATGTATGAATTTAAAAACACAAAATTTTAATAAAAATAATAGTCAAAAGAACAAGCAAAATGAATTTACTGAATGTAAACTGAAGAGAAAAACAAATGAATAAATCACACCTATATATACTAACAAAAACTTGGTAGCATAAATAAAAATGCATACAGCAAAATATGGACAAATATTGAACTGGTACAATCTAGTCTTCTGCTATTAATTTTACCACGCTGATTTAGCAGAAATTTAAGCAACTAAAAATATAGCACCATTTCAATTTGTCAAATGATCAATTGAATAATTTTGTAAGTCTAAATTGTAAATTGATAATTCCGAGTAAAGAAGAAAACAAAGTTTAAATGTCTTTATGCTGCATGCAAAAATGATTAGATTTGGCGTGTAATTTAATGCTATTATTGATCAAATATCTTAGTCAATTAATTCACTTGTTTTTCTTTTTTGTTTAAATATTTGAAGTGTAAATGATGCAGACTCAATTCATAGAATAACAATACCAATGCAGAAAAGTAGCAATTTATTAATATCTTTTGGTTACTAGAAATGTTGATTTTGTAAAAATTGCATTCAAATATAATGATGTTATTCATAATAAACAAAATTATATTTCGACAATCATTTGCTTAAAGTATATTAAAAACTATATGTATATATATACATATATATAATATATATATATATATATATATATATATATATATACATAATTACTACGCACATTTTTGTCACTTATCCATGTAATGATAAATTATATTATTGTAGCTACATTTAGCATAAATCAAATGCCTTTCCTCCTATCTCCAGTCGATACAATTTTTTCAGAATTTTTTATTCTTTAAAACTGTTAAATTTTGTGATTTGACTCCGATTGTTTAATACGATGACTCCCTTCCACTTGTTTAGTTTTATGGACATGTCAGATGATTTCGTTGACGTAACACTAAAAGATTTGGAAGATTCAGTTTTTAAGCCAAATGGTATTATGTTTTTCATAATTGTTACTCATTAAAATTTTAGTTAAAAAGAAAAATTTGGTTGTTTACAAACCATCATTTTCATCGTTTGGTAAATAATTTATGTGTAATTCACTAATCATTGGAGATTTATTTCATACAATTTTCCATTTCTCGCATTGCATACTTCACTAAAGGGGTGATGCACTATCAAAATGACCAATGTTTGTCAAACAAAATGTTTAACAGTGCATCATAACCATCAAGTACGCAATCAAACAAACCATCTATCAAATAGATTAATATCAAAATAATTTAGATATTTCACAATAGCACGTATTAAAGTTGATGTAGATTAATTATGTATTCCAANATATATATATATATATACATATATATCTATATATATACATAATTACTACGCACATTTTTGTCACTTATCCATGTAATGATAAATTATATTATTGTAGCTACATTTAGCATAAATCAAATGCCTTTCCTCCTATCTCCAGTCGATACAATTTTTTCAGAATTTTTTATTCTTTAAAACTGTTAAATTTTGTGATTTGACTCCGATTGTTTAATACGATGACTCCCTTCCACTTGTTTAGTTTTATGGACATGTCAGATGATTTCGTTGACGTAACACTAAAAGATTTGGAAGATTCAGTTTTTAAGCCAAATGGTATTATGTTTTTCATAATTGTTACTCATTAAAATTTTAGTTAAAAAGAAAAATTTGGTTGTTTACAAACCATCATTTTCATCGTTTGGTAAATAATTTATGTGTAATTCACTAATCATTGGAGATTTATTTCATACAATTTTCCATTTCTCGCATTGCATACTTCACTAAAGGGGTGATGCACTATCAAAATGACCAATGTTTGTCAAACAAAATGTTTAACAGTGCATCATAACCATCAAGTACGCAATCAAACAAACCATCTATCAAATAGATTAATATCAAAATAATTTAGATATTTCACAATAGCACGTATTAAAGTTGATGTAGATTAATTATGTATTCCAACCTCATTTTAAATCCTTTACTCTGTCGTCGGAGATGCAAGGCATGATTTATCGCGTAAAGTCTATTTTAATTTTCACGTGTTACTTACAAAAGTAATTATTGAATTTTTAACATAGGAAATAATTAACACGTAAATGCATACATTTTCATAGTAATTTTCAAAAACGATTTCTGGCACATATCAATGGCAAGCATGTTTATGCAATCTAGTTATCCATCAAACAAATGATACATTGTTTAACAAATGTATAAGAATGTAACATCGCAATATGTTTGTGAAGCAATGCAAATTTATTGCTTGCTTGATCGTTTGTGTGATAGTGTATCACCTCGTTCATACTTCACCCTATACTTGCTAATCAACTTCCGCACTTTACCAGCAAGTTTTGACATATTTTGATATTTTGAAATTATATGCATGTTTACACAATATTTTCAAAATGTCTGAATGCACATAGACAAAAATTATACTACATTGCCAAAATTTAATTATTTTTCTAACCACTGCAACAATATACCGGGTGTTTGAAAATTCAGTGCCCGATTTCAATTTCATGTCACCGCGATTGTATTAAACGGATCGATATAATTTTTTACGAAAAGAATATTCATACCCTGAAGTTTTGTTCTATAGGTTTACATAGGAATATTCATTAATTATACCAAGTTACCATTAAGATGAAAATACCAGTGTGATATCTGTCAATACTTTATATTAACAATAGAACAATACAAATTATGAAAATGTAAATTTCAATCAAACTGCTCGAAGTGGCCTCCTTCCTTCTCTAGTAAGCACAAATTTGAGGCGACGCTCAGGGTTCTGGAAAGCAGCTGACAAAGTGTTTGGAGATATCTTTGACACTTAGTCGATGATGAAGCTTCGCTGCCGAACCAATGATGTCTTTTCACCCCTGTACTCTTTATCTTTGAGATATCCCCACAGGTAGAAGTCGAGAGGCGATAAGTCTATCGCCAGTGTGGTAGAGCTCCATCTTCTTGGAAGAAAAGTTCCTTCTCTTTGAGGGATGAAGAACTCTTCCAACATTGTCTTGTACGATTTGGAGGTAACAGTTGTATCGAAAAAGAAAGGGTCGATGATCTCATGGCATAAACTACCGCTCCACACAGTGACTCCTGAAGACTTAATGGAACTTCAGTAACAGCATTAGGATTATCCGTTACACAATTATGGCGATTAACTCGTCTTATCAAATGAAACAAAGTTATCTCAAAAAGTTTTCATCATCAGCAATACGTTGCTGAAATTCAGTGCACATAGTGAACCGGGCAGCCTTGTCGTCGATGAACAGTTGTTGACATCGAAAATCTGTATGGCTTCATTTTCAAATCCGTAGGCTTTTTTTGATAAGGCTACGGTGAGACTATGTGATTGGTAACGCGTGATCTGTGAGAGGTAGAATCGCACGTCTAATCCCTCAGATAATTAACCACGTGACGTGATTTAACTGCTCTTGCTACCAATCATATAGTCTAACCGTAGCCTAAAGCTCCTTAATTTAGTCGATCTTCTCATCAGGCAGACGAAACCTATCAATTCGAGGCGCATCCAAAACAGACCCAGTCTCCTGGAACTTATTAAAGATCGATCGCATCTGCTTGTGAGTCGGAATGTTATGAGCCCCTTCTTTCTTTAATTGTCTCTCTACCACGGTTACGGACTCCAACTTACCCATCAAAATTACAATTTGAACGCATTCTTCAAAAGTCAACATGAAGTTAGGAATAAAGAATTGCAGATGAATGAAATTATTGACTACAATTGCATTAAATAGTGATTGTCATTTAAGTCGTTTTGTGCTCGACTATCAACTTAACTATCCTATGGAATTTTAACTATTTATGGAATTGAATTCTTTTTCTTGCACGATGCAGCATTGAACAACGTAAACATTAAATCAAACCGATTTTCATGAGCTCATATTCGTTGAATCAGAAATAACACGAAGTGCATTTTCAAATATAGGAATTTAATAATTCAATATTCCTATATAACTTTTCAGGACAAAATTTTAGGGTAAAAAATTATAAATATCCGCTTAATAGAACCGCGGTGACATGGAGTTGAAATCGGGTACTGACTTTTCAAACTCTTGGTATGTTTCCGTCACGAAGCATAACATCTAAGAGTCCTTGAAAAAACTAGTTTAATCATTACTATATTATCTTACTTTTTGCCTGGACTTAATATCAGAGTTCTCATCGGGTCTGCCTTTTCGACCCGTAACAACCACGGTCTTACTGGGTCCGGCCTGAATTTTTTTACTAAGAGGCGAAGCTCAAACGTTTTCGAAATTGGAACCGAAATCCACCTGATTGTTTTCTGAAGCCATACCGAAATTGTTTAGAACACACTTAAAAAAGGCCGATTTTTTTTGAACTAGCTAAACAGTTTGAAATGGACCCAAAATATATATCCACTGGAAACAAACAAACAAAAGTTGGAATAACGAATATTGAGAATATTGATTTTGAACTGTTCCCAAGGACCCGAACCGAGACCAAAAATTGATGGACATGGAATTCGAGACCCGAAATTGGTCTGAGAACTTTGCTTAATATATTTACATTTCAAAACTATAAAATGATATTGTCTAAATTACCATTTAATGTTAAATTTATTTAACACAAATTTGCATGTGTGCTGGTGTACTGTTTTTAGTCTGTAACTTATACTTTTAATTCCTTTATTTTGTGCATGTAAAATTTCTCGTTTCGTATTCTTGTACATATTGCATGTATTATATATATATATATATATTTCCCGCTTTTTGCCATGGAAAATGCAAGAACCTTACATTTGGCGGGAAATGTCCGAAATTTCTAAGGCACTTTTCCCGAAAATACTTATTTTTTGACCATTGCTCCCGCATTATTCACTCGAACCTAAGTATATTTACCATGGGGTAGGTAAATTAAAGAGACACTGCCCTGCAAAATTTCAAAGGTTTATGTTTAGGAGCGCGGTCATGTTGAGGTTTTTAAAAAACATTTACAGTATATATACAGTATATATATATTTTTTTAACAACATTGAATTGATCACTATTTACCGGATTTAAATAGTTCAAAAATTCTATTTGAAATATTTTACTTTGCGTTATTAAAAATTCAATATCAATAAATGTATAAAAATACATTTAAACCATTTTTAACCTTCATTTCAAGTTTTGAAATTAAATAAAGCTGCCCTCATGAAAATTCCGACAATGCACCTTTGGTTTAACATTTTCTTTATCTTTTCATCACTATGCAATTGTAACGGTTTATTTTATTGTGATTTCAGTTATTGCTAATGTCTGGAATGTCGTATGATATTAGTAATTCAATTTACAAGTCAAAGTTATTGATATACACATTTTACAGAAATATATTTTTAATCCAATATAATTTACTGAAGACAAAAATCTTACATGTACTTATAGATTTAATTATTATTTTTTAGTTATAGAGAATACTTAATTAGTTTCAAATGTCTAACTAATGTATGTTTAGATAGTTTATTTGAAAATTCTTATAATCAGTGGTTTGCGTTACGTCGTAAATTTTTCTCCAAACTCAATCACATCAGTAGTTCTGCAGCGGAGGTATTCATTATTCAAGAGTAGTGATTATTTTTATTGAATCTTTCCAAAGTTCAATATAATTTGGTATTGTATAGCTATTTTAACATCGTCAAGAAAAATAGTTTTAATAGGAAATTTTTTTTACTATAGGATCTTAGAATAGCAATTCATTTAAAATCGATGTGTTCTCTAAAGATGAAATTTTTTACTCAGCTACATATCAAGTGACTAGCATAAATTTTTTCAAATGTAAACAAATACCAAAACTTAATGTTTTTAGATCATAACTATATTAAACAGTGCTGAGGAATGCAAGAAATTGCAATGTAAGCAGATGACGGACATTGCAAAGAGTTTAGTCTCACTCAATGAACACTATATGTACAAAATGGTGTTATTTTCATTTGATTATTGTACTTAAAGTTTCAAGCAAGCCACAACTCTAGTAGTTGAAGACACTGCAAGCAGAGTTGTAGTCTTAACAAATTCTTGCACCACTCTTGACTCATCTAAGTGTAATACAAAATGTCTTATTTGTAAATTTTTGTATATGGACAGTGCAGAAGAATTGCGAAAGGAGATCAGTTTCATAGTTATTTCATGAAATTTTTCATATTTACCTGGTGTTTTAACCATGTCTTTGCTCAGAACCGAAATTTTTGGGACCAGATCAGAAGTGCGGTTAATTTCGTGCGGACGCGTTTGTTGTTAGAAACTTGTTTCGTAAATCACTTACATTCATATATCTGTTATCCCTATCACTCTCTGCAGTCCTGTATCTAAAATGAGACATTATATTCCTTCTATTCTATTGCTAAGTCTAAATTTCTGTTTATGTACAGTAGAAGAGTAACTTTGGCGCAAATTGTGTATATCACTTTCTTCGCAATATTCTAACCAATGGTAGCCCTTCTTGTTTTAAGACTCCTGACTGTTTGATCATATTTCGGGAAAGGTATGTGTAAAGGGGGTGCTACACTGACGATTTTTGTCCAAATGTTTGTCCAGATTTTTGTTTAAACAAAAATCCGCAGCGTAGCACATAAAAATCCTGACAAAAGTTTGGACAAAAATCTGCAGTGTAGCACATAAAAATCCTGACAAAAGTTTGGAAAAAAATCCGTCAGCGTAGCACAGAAAAATCCTGTCAAAAGTTTGGACAAAAATCTGCAGTGTAGCACATAAAAATCCTGACAAAAGTTCGAAATAATTTTGTCAGCGGTTTGTTCTCTCGGATTTTTCCAAACTACTTGAGATTAAGTAGACGTCAATCAAATAATGTTATTAGTTCAATAGAAATAACCCATCAACTGGTAGCGATTTTGAACTAAACCTTTACGCTAGCAAAATAAAGCAAAATAAACAACATTGGGGTTTAATTCAATAGAAATAGTCAATTATTGTAATAATAAATAGTTGAAATCCATGTGTTAAACAAACAAATATTTACCATTTCAAAATCTTATTTATTACCAACTATGTCTCAGACAGATAAAGAACTTTTGCTGTTGTTGCTTGCATCAAAAATTAATAAGCTGCAGCCATTGGCACTCATTTACTTTTCCGATTACAATTTTGGTACAGAAAAAAGAAAAAAAGTGCACAAGAGTAAATGGTTATTACAGAGGAGACGTTCAACAATCAATCTCATGAATGAGTTTAGATTAAGTGATCCTTACTCTTTTCGAAATTTTTTAAGAGTTTCTCCACGACTGTTTGACAGTATCGTGAATGACATTGTGCAGTATGTGAGCAAAAAAGAAACTAACTTTAGACAGGTATTAAAACCTGAAGTCGAGTTAGCAATTTATCTGCGGTATGCAGCGACAGGTGAAACATTTATTAGTCTTTCATACAGTTTTGGTGTTTCAAGACAAAGTATTGCCAATTCTGTCTTCAAAGTGGGTTCTGCTGTAATAAAAGCATATCACCATTACTCAATTAATAAATTAACAAATTCATTTTATATTATTTCATAATATTATAGTATCTAATATTGATCAAAATAAATGATAAAACAATAAAACAAACAAATTTTATTGGAAAAAATTATAAGGATGGTTATTGTGAGGCACAGGGTATTCAATCTCTTGTAGAGTTTGTAATATTCTAATTTTTGCAAAGCCTTGCTGCATTGGCGTAAGTTCTCTTTTGTAATATGTAATTAAATTTGTAACTTTCATGATTACTTCAGGCACTAAATACATTTTAATGAAAATGCAATGTATAATGATTTACTTACAATTCTTCCCACACTTATCTGAGATTTCAGAAAAATCATCGTTCTTTTTTTCTTTGTCATGATACAAATCACTTGAAATATCCCAAATCGAAGGGTAACTTTCCATGATTTCAATAAGACGAACAATGTCTTCGTGACACCATGCGTTGCCTGCTGCAGTTGCCATTACTCAATTAATAAGCCAAATAATGCGCGCGCTCTATGTAATTGGATTAGATTGGTTGCATACACTTGAGTGGGATAAACCTTCCGAATGTTTTCAGCGTGCTAATTATTGCAACACGCAATTATTGTTATTTTGCAAGAAGCTACAGCTTTGTATAAATGTAAATAATTGGTTGTATATAATGTAAATGTTGGTTTTGTATATTAACTAATATTAATTTCTCATAAAAATTCATGCATTTGTAAATAAAAGTAAAATTTTCTTGAACTTTACTGTATTGTTCGTTGTGAAATTCGAAATATTTAATCCTATGAATGAAAATCCTGACAAAAGTTTAAACAAAAATCTGCAGTGTAGCACACAAAAATCCTGACAAAAGTTTGGACAAAAATCGCCAGTGTAGCATGGCCTTAAGTGTTGCTGAACTGTAGACTCAGGTTTCGAATTGGCAACCTTTAATTCCGTCTATCTCATCCAAAGACTCAGCAGAGCGTACATCAACAGTCGAAGCGTCTGACTATGTACTTGAACTAAGGTTTGCCCCTTTTCATCTCAACCACTGTGAGATGAAGAATCCGAGAATGCTTTTTGATGATTAATAAAACGGTTACTAAAATTTTGTAAAATATTTAATAAATTTAATTGTTTATATACATTAAGTTCTCATCATATTGAATTGACTGTATATTAAGTAGCTTACATTAGGGTTATCCATATTCTTGAAAAAGTTGTGTTTGAACAATCTGATGTGTAATTTTTCCTAAAATCACTGGAGATTTTTTCAAATCGGTTAAAGTTTTCCAATCAAAATTGCAGTAATTAGGAAAATCTCCTGTCGCCACATATTAAATTTATCACGTTTTCGAAAGTATTTCAAACGCTTTGAGACTAAACCGACAAACTATCATTGATAGAATATTTTAAGAATTTTCAGGAAGTCATTACGTTATCAATGACGCCATAACGGCTAATTCAATCCTGTTATTTTTAACAGGATTGCTGTTTTAATCACACTTGATGTCGAGGATTAGACAGTGAGATTTTTCATTTTGCATTAATCTATTGTGATTAGAAATAACATGTATTTATGTCCATTATTAATAAGTGGATTCCACATATATATGATCCATTGAAATTTGAGAGGTCCCATTGTACATTTTTTTCTTTAAATAGTATTTTCTGACACTTTAGCTTGTAGCATTGTAGTTGAAAGATAATCCCAGTGCAGCATTTGAGAAAATGCGATTCGTTGTTTTCATAAATAAGGATGAAAATGGGTCAACCTATTTGATAATCCAGATAAATTTTTATATCCGATATTCGATTCGATCCTCGATTATGAATTTTTCCATGCTGAGCTTTTACACTTTACATCTCCACAAGGATATAATTATTATAATTGATAGGTGAACTTTGCATGTTAAGTACATTTGAAGGCATATAAGACAAAAACTTACTTAGATAAAACTGCACTACATCAGGTTGTTTAAGCAACTTTTTAAACATGACCAACATAACTCTATGCATGTGAAATTTTTTAAGTTTTAGGTTCACTTACGTTAAATAATGGTATATTAAAAATAGTTGCAATTTAGATTTTTAATTATGATTAGGATTTTATATTTAGATGCCATGTTGAATATGAGACAGTTATTTTAATAATTACATGTACGCTTTATAGTTGGGGTTTTCCCAGGGTTGCATATAGAAATGGAAATTTCCATTCCATTTACAGAGGAAATGGAAATCATTGTATGGAATGGATATTTATGGAAATGATTTTCAAAAAGGACGTTCTCAAAACTTTTGAAAGTGTTCAAAACAGCCTAAATTTGTTTAAATAAATTTTAAAAACAGTTACAAAGGCATTAAAATAACTAAAATAAGTCTGAATCATACAAAGCAGAGCGAATACTACGACAAAATTTGATTAAAATCCAATGATATTGGAAAACAATAATCGCATCAACACACTAGTACTTCCATAAGTATGGAATTTGTCGCCCCTGAATTCAGATATATTAAAGTTTGCGCCGTTTGTGACATCTAACATTTTTTTCAAATTCCGGTTCCAACCCTGTATGTGCATTTATACATTTTTTTTAAAAATATTTAATGACACTGCAATTAATAGAATTATTTAAAGAAATTTTGTGATGCATGTAAATTTTCTGCATGACTATAACCATATATCATCACCTTGCGTATATGAATTTAAATTATTTAATTTTAATTCAATTTTGAATAGGACTAGAATTGAAATAATTACTAGATATGAAATTGAAATAGCCTTTTTTAAGGTAAGTATCAAAAGCATTACAAAATTCTATTGTTTACCTTAGCAGTTATAACCAAACCAATTACTGTAGGTGTCTGAAAATACTTCTGAATTCTGTTCACAATGGTTCTTATGGACCACTCAATCCCATGGAACTGGAAGTAAATATTTCAGTTGACTGGGACTAACATGAGACTGGGGCCAAAAATGAATAACCTGGAGCCAATTTCGATCAAAATATAATATGAAAACTTTCATGATATTGGAATGGATGCAAATCCACTGGGACTAAATGGGATTGGAACCAGTAAAATTTTGGTTGCACAGAACCCTGCTCATTAGCTCTAAGAGTTATGGAAAGTTGTGGAAATTAATGGTAAAATATGGAAATGTTTTTAAAATAGTTGTGGAAATGGAAAACAATTTTATTTCCATATATGCAAGTCTGGGTTTTCCTGTAAGTTTTTGTTCGTTTCGTTTAAATGCTGATTGTTTAGAATTTGGAGAATGTTAAGTTAAAGTTGGGTGTTGCTGTTTTAATCACACTTGACGTCGAGGATTATAGACAGTGAGATTTTTCATTTTGCATTAATCTATTGTGATTAGAAATAACATGTATTTATGTCCATTATTAATAAGTGGATTCAAAATACCGTATTTACCCGTCTATAAGCCGCATCCGTAGATAAGCCGCACCTCGAGTTTGGGATAAGATTTTTAGGAAAAAAAGTTTTTTGAGCAAAATAAAAATCCATAAGCACTGAATCAATGAAATATATTTATTTACATTATTCAGATATTTCTTACAACTTTAAAGTGTAATTTTAAGTCCGATTCCTGTATTTAATAATTTAATAACTGTAACAAGTAAAGTACTGACGTGTCTTCAATAATAACTAAGAGTACATTTTATTTCTAAATTAATAGTACATTCTAATGCTTTAATATTGTTTTATTTTTAATAAATTAATTGTTTGTCTTTTAAACAAGGATATTACTTTACTTCAATGTATATTACAGCAAGATCCCGTACTTTAGTTTACAATATCTGTGCAAATTAGGTATCTTCGCGAGATGTTTTTCAAGTGTTTCCGTAGATAAGCCGCACTCCCGCTTTGAGAGCAATTTTTCGTGGAAAAAGGTGCGGCTTATACACGGGTAAATACGGTAAATATGATCCATTGAAATTTGAGAGGTCCCATTGTACATTTTTTTCTTTAAATAGTATTTTCTGACACTTTAGCTTGTAGCATTGTAGTTGAAAGATAATCCCAGTGCAGCATTTGAGAAAATGCGATTCGTTGTTTTCATAAATAAGGATGAAAATGGGTCAACCTATTTGATAATCCAGATAAATTTTTATATCCGATTTTCGATTCGATCCTCGATTATGAATTTCTCCATGCTGAGCTTTTACACTTTACATCTCCACAAGGATATAATTATTATAATTTATAGGTGAATAGTTAAACGTAATAATGAAAAATTACGTTAAATCTTTTTTGCATTCTTGTTAAATGGTGTAGATTTTACTAAAAAGTTTGTATATGAAAATATTTTTCCAATGAGAAATCCGACTTTTGTAAAAACATTAAAATTCTTTTCATACCTAATGTTCAGATAATGAAGTGGTCTCGGCTAGTTTACTTTCTGTAGATAAACTGCCTGAGCTCCTCCATAAAGAAAAATAACCAATAAGTTGAAAATATTGATTCCTCTGCTGAATTAATGATGTTCCAGTTAATTTGATTTTATCAAAACAACTTTTGGAATTTTGTGAGAAACGATGCTTGGTAGTTCTCCTTTGCATATTTTGTTGTCTTGTGACGAGGGCCGTGACTTACTCTTATTGTGTTTTTGACCCGTGACTCGGTGTGGCACAGCCGGTCCGATTGACTCATTGAGATCTTTGTTAATTGCTTTTTTGAGCATCGAAAATCGTAATACTGTGATATAATTAAGTTTGCGGATGACCTTAGTCTATCATTATTTTAAGTAATGATTTGACGTACATAAGAATATCTTATCGCTCGTTTAGAAGCTTCAAGTTTAATTTTCATACATTTCAGCTTTGTTTGAACAAGGTTTCGCTCTCTTTTTTTGCAAGACCGTGTTTTCCTAGTAAAAGTATTTTATTTATACTGTCGGGGTTACTCTACCAGTCAACAGACTGAAGAGTGCGTGTCAACAGATCAAGTCCGTGACTCCCCCCTGGAAGTGTGCCCGCTAGGGCCGGATTAATCATGCTTGACCTCTGGCGACCCCTGGCACTGTAGAGTGCTGATCTGTGTTGAGTCTGATCAGCAGAGAGTGAAGCCGAAGGCTGAGCTTCATGAGATGGTTGCGCCTCTCCAGCTTTCGCCAACCAAGGCTACTAACTGTCTGCCTGTTATACAGATCCATTTATACTGTAATTACTAAGGCACCCAATTTTGACCGAAAAATTACGATTTTTTGACCGAAAGATTCTTCAATTCTGATTATATTTTGGGGATTAAGGGAAAAATCCATTTTATTTATTACTATTTATTGCTGTTGAATCTGACCAGAGTTTTTCGATCAGGTCTACCTGGATTAATCAGGCCAGGTTTGAATCGTTATAAATCAAGCCCAGGTGAAAACAGGATCGGAATCAGATTTGATAATATCAATATAGTTTGATCAATTTATATCATTTTGGTTTTATTAAATGGAAAAGTCTTGATATAAATCAGTCTAGTTTTGGTACCAGTACTTTACTTAACTGCTTTCCTTCATTACATATGTGAAATGTGTCATAGAATATCAAAAGCGATACATAAAAATACATCATTATTGTCCATTGCAAATGTTTTATTGATTTTGACTAACTAAAACCGATGTTTGCATGCAGGTGCAGTGTAAAAGAAAAGGGAAAATATTATTCAAGCAGAGGCACATGCTACTTTTATAACATCCATTCCTCTATGAACATCAGGATTACACATGGTTAAATCAGGTCAGGTTTGATAACAAAGCAGGTCTGGTCAGGTCTGAAGTACAGGTGAACTCATCAGTACTATTTATCAGCAGTGGTTCAAATGTACGATAACTTTTTCAAGCAGAAAATTTTTCCTTTGCACACTATTGTAATTTTGCGAATATGGCTGGACTGATATCTGGGATAGTACACTTGACTATATTCGTCAAATTATTTTCGTTGAATATAATCCCCAAGTGCCCATCGATTCTCTTTGAAGTCAATATGACTCTTGTAGCTTGCGAGTTCCTATGGCTTTTCTTAAAATTTCTTTTCTGGACGGACTAATTCATTGCACAGGATGGACAACAGTTTATCATTTGAGGTACATATGAACGCAGTTGGAAAGGTGCGTGCGCACAATTTCCTTATTCTTCACCTTGTCGGTTTTAGTATGCTTTGGCACCCAGTGAAACTATTAACACATGTATAACGCTGAAAACATAAGCCTGTGCTTTTCTCGCAAGACTTTTGCAATAGCACAGCGTTCATTGGTTCGTCCACTATGTTAACCAGCTATGAGCGCCACTGGTTTATCTTTGTGTGTAGTTCTTTGAAATTGCAGTCGGTGAGAAAAACAGCTATCAATTTCTAAGAAATAGCCATTTCTAACAACTGATTGTATACATTTGACTTTATTGCAGAAATTGCAAATTTTGACTTTATTTTTGAAAAGTGTTAATTTTGACTGTATTGATCATATTGATTTTTATAATTTTTCCGAAATATTTAATGAATTTTTTCTCTTTTCTATCTAAAATAATGTATCTCGAAAGAATTGAGAACATTTCTAATGCATGCATGTGATATAAAATTCATTGTATTTGAAGAAACAAGTGGACATTCGAATGTGTTATCCCTGCAGCCTCAGGTGCAGTCATATGGCGTCGATAATGAGATATTTAACAGCAATCGGATTTCAGCGATTGATTTTATAGTTTAATATTATACATCAATTTGGAAAAAATCCTCTTCATGTGAATAAAGATTACTTTTCCTTTGAATTTATAAGTGTTGCTTTATTAAATATCCACATATAGGTACATTGTAATATTTCGCTGTGTTTTACCAATTTTAATTGTATGTGATTTTATCTACAGTATTCATTTCACATTATTTAAGCAATTTGTTAGCCTACTATTAATAGATATATATTTACATTAATTATTTTTATTTATTCTAAATGGTGTTTCCGAACGCGGTTTACAGCCGCCCTCCCACCCTTTTTTCAAATTCAATGTTAACAATTTGCGAACTTGCTTATTTCGTATATGCTGTAAATTATTCACAAACATTGAAACTATTTTACGTTACTACTGTCAATTAATTAATAATTTTGCTTATTTTCTGTGATATATTCCTTGGTGTTATTCTGATATTTATTGGCGTCCCGATCTCTTGATTTTGAATTTTTTAGCCTCTGATTTATACTTCTCTCTATCGCAAGATATTTATTTGCAATGTTAATACTGATAAACATTTAGAAGTGTTAAAATTGCTGGTCGCCTATAAGTTAATTTGTTTTGCTTGAGTACTCTTAGGTTTCCCGAATCGCATTTTTAACTAAGATTTTAGGTTATAATAATCATAGTAAATTGTCCCCTTTGCTAATATATTTTGTTTTATTTCTAACTTTTGTTTTTATAATTCGATGTGTAACTAATAGGTCATCGCTTTTGGTAGAGAAGGCTACTGGCAGCCCAAATCGGCTGTCCCGAAGGAATTATAGGAATTATGTGTAAGGCTTTTTCATATAATATTTCAATCTATGGCTTCCTACTTGAGAGTTAGGGTTTTAGCTCCTTGATTCCACTTCGGTCAAAGGCTGCTCCACTATCACTTCCCTAGTTATTGTTTTTTGAGCTTATAATTTTATCCAACATTGCCTCGCTCGTTTGCAGCTACAATTCAATTACAATTTAATACTCTCCAGTTTCTTGTTTTTGGTCAAATTTCTTATAGTGGAGTGATGTATTCATGTCCCTAAGAGCGATTATATATATATATATATATATATATATAATGATAAAAATGCATTTCAGCAGTGTTCATAAGATAAAAATCAATCGTGTTCAAACACTTTTTTTGATTGTCCTTGAATAAGTTCATAAAAACTTTCAAGTTTATGGGAAGAAACAGTTTACTTGTCATAAGATATGAGATTTTTTCATGAATAGTAAATAAATGTTAGTTTTATAATATTTTAGAAGAAAATTTTTAAATCACCCCGACGTCAATATTTGCTGCATTCGCTGATATTACATTTCTCGTTTAGTTTGCTGGAACAATTCATATTTGCTCATTTTGAATTTGTTGAGAAATATATGGATAGTTTACGTGGTCGTATTGAAGTTTACTGTCTACATAACAACCACTTCTTTGAGAATGTATTTAGAGCCTTCGACACATTTTGGTAGGAATTATCGGTTTCTGAAATTATATTTTTTTAAATTTTTATTTAAGTCTATTCGTTATTGTATATTAATGGCTAATGACGAAATTTATGTACGGCTATTAAGACTTTGTAATTGCTACAGTGAGCTATGATACAGAGTGTTAGCATGAACTCGTTCTTAAGATATGTGCTAAGCGACACGATGATATTGTAAATTCAATATGCTTCCGAAATGCTTTTTTGAAAACTAATCACTGAATGTTATATTTAGTCCGAAATTTTCTAAAATGATATTAAAATTTAGTGTTGTCTGCCAGGAATGATATTCATATTTAAAGTTTAAATGTTTGTTCTTTGCTTTAAGTTACACAAATCTGTTCCTATTTCCTGTTAACAGAGACATGAAACGGATATACATGCAGTACTAAGCAGAGATGTAAACCGGTCTGAAAATTGTCGACTCGATCATTACCGGTGCCAAACGAAGCCGGTTGACCGGCCGGTCTGACTGGTAAAGTATTTTTCTAAGTCTAGGTAAATTATACATATATATATATATATATATATGCATGTATATATATATATATATATATATATATATATAATATGGTTTCACTTAGAATTTGAGATATTTATTGTCAACTTCTAGTGAGTCTTGGAAAACACTTAGTGCAAAATTGGCATGTAGATTCATATTGTGAGTGATGTATCTTCTCCACATGTGACGGAGTGCTCATTCACAAGATCAGTTATCACAGCTTAATGACTCCATATCAAAGGCACCGGAAGATTCCTTCAAGGGGGAATCATTTTAAAGGGAGAGGGTTTACCCTTTATGCTTTATTAAAATTATATTTTTATGAATGAAAATTTTTTGTACGTTTTTACATACATGTAAATCTCTTCTGTCAAATAATGAGTCTCATCAGTATTTTGGCACAAAGCAATGCTGCTCTTTCCTCTTGCATATACTATATTAATACATATGTTGATGTGTTGAATTTTTCATGACGGTTGTTTGACGTGGATGAAAATTTGATTTATTTTAAACATATATAACATCTTTTACCCTTTTAAGAAAACTACCCCTGTCTACTGAGAATTCTTCCGGCGTCCCTGTCAATATCTTTATCTAAATACTCAAAATACTCATGAATAAATTGATGAACAGAAGAAGAAAATTTATGTCTCTAATAAAGGTGGCTCAGAAACCACTCGCATTCTTTTTGGATCTAACAGAATTTGTCCAGTATTTCAACGTCTAACTTATTTTCTTGTTAATATACGCATTTATCTTTTCATACAGTTTCTCTCACTACTCTTTTCCTACATATTTTTGTGCTGCACTAATTTCAGAATTCCTACTCGGTTTTCGTTTGCAGGGCTTGATTTTTTTGTCAATGTTGAATATAAGCAAATGATGTTATCAGTGGTGGATTTAAGGGGGGGGGGACTATGGGACTGCAGTCCCCCCATGAAGAAGTAAAATAGAATGCAGCTATTAGGGTAATTTGTGGAATCTTAGAAAAAATTGGAAAATTCCAAATTGGTGTCAAATTTCTTCATTCCATTTGCAAAATATTTGGCAAATTTTTCAAAAAACGGACAAATTTTCCTAAAATTTACAAATTTTGCAAAGATTCGGAAAATATCTGTCAAACTTTCCACTTTTAAATAATTTTAAAAATATATCTGACACTTTTCTCGAAAATACCACAGATCTATGCCCAAAAAGTACAAATCGTTGTTACCTTATGAGAAATCTAAAAAACGTCCTCACTCTTTTTGTGAAGTTATTGAATAGCTCTCCACATTTCAGATGTTCTGTACACCCAAGGTGTTTGTTAAAAGCCCTGTAGAGTCATTAAGACACAATCTTGTTACACGTCAACAACAATGAAGCATCATTCAACCTACACGGTATGGGTTGTGATTCATTGATATTTGTTAAGAAGTTAGCATCCTGAATGTCATAAAAAACTATAAATTCTTTATTTCAGATTCTGAAAACTGGCGGATTTAGTCTAGGGATACTGAAATCGATTCCCAAGTGATAATTTTTCTTCAACATACTAAATTTACTATATCACACATTTCAAATGATGTTCAAAATGTATTCATAATTTATTGATTTTAATAATTTTTTAAAATTTTAGCATTTTTGTACCAAATTTTTAAGAAATTCTGAAATTATGTACACTATTTTACATTAATTGCTGTACAAAATAAATACCCATTCTATTTAAAAACCTAGTAATAATAGGAATTCATCATCTCCCTCATCTTAGTATTTTGTCTCGATGCTAGTCTTGCAAACATGCAACTTTATTCTTACATATAACTTTATTAAGCAGCTGAGATAATTAAATTCTCAAATTCTGATTTGTTAAGAATCACGAGGTTCAAAATTATTGATGTGATACCTCCAGTTCTAGACCTTTATTCTATACTCGAATAATTTGAAATTGAAATTACTGATGTTACATAAAAAATTAATGCTAAAGATTGATCAACAACCAATGCAATTAAAAATAATTCAGTAAAATTATTTGTTTTAATGTGTTTCTCTCTCTCCAGATTTAACAAGACAATGATGGTGGTTTAGTCGATAGAGTCCTGAAGAAATTGACCTGATCTCAATACCAGATCTACGCGACTGGTGGCAGTACCGGGGAAAAAAGCCCAACATGAGACATGATCAGTACCAGACCGGGACCAACTTTTCAATTTCAACTGAAACTGATAATAATATATGTTTGATATTATGGTATAATTGTCAAGCTAAAATACGTTTTTATCTCCATTCAATATTCTGTTTTGTTAATGCATAGTTTTGGCACACTAAATTTTAGCACGTGACCAGAAATAGATGTATCTATAAATATTAAATTTGATACATTAAAAAATAAATGGTATTTCAAAACGAATTTGAAGAAACTCAAACCCAGTAATAGAAAGTCTGAAGTAGAAGATCATCAATACCTTTAAAACTGTTATCTCAACATGTACAGAAATATATGAGGAATCGAAATTTAGTCAAGTCTAGAATGAAAAATAATATGCAAAAATGGAATTTTGGACTTCAGTCAGTACTCCTATCAGAAATTTCTAAATCCGCCCATGGATTTTATTATTTCTGTGCAATTAAAAATTGCATATCTGAGATAACTATGTACATTTTAAGGCTTTGGAAAAAAATCTTATTAAAATTGTTTTTTACACAATTTACTATTAATTTTACCTATAAGTATAATTTTATTCCGTTCACAGCTCACAATTTCATCATAATTTTGATGAAATTATAGCAGAATATCAATCCGTATTTTTAATATAGCAATTAATTTCAGCAAGCTTTCTGGGGTTAGCCCATCTTGGATATCGTTCTTCATTTATTTTAATATTTTCCTGAAATCATACACTGATGAAGAACATAGAAAAACTTTAGTTCTCTGTATGTTTTTCTTGGCCCTTGAATCTGTAAATCTGTAAATTCATATTTACATGTTTAATATCAATAAATAAATATTTAAGATATTTATGAACAAGTTTATTATTCAAACGAAAATGTCTTATTTTGTACAATTAAGTTATTAATTATTTCACAATGTTTCAACAAATAGGTTAAAATTATTTGTCCGATTCCTGGTAATTTAAAAACTTTCATAAATATCAAATTAAATAAATCTTAAATATAACCAATTTCTTTCACAGTGGGCGTGGGTAATCATTGGAATAGCTTCAACGAAAATGTCCTTAATGCGAACTATTTCAAAATTCAAGAAGCTCCTTAAGAAAAATGTGTCTCTGTGATTATGTATATGATACAGTGAAATCTGAAACTTATTCTAACTAAGTCTATTTATAGTAATTCAATTCTTCGTTTGTACCATTCACCACGACTGAAGGCTCCTCTTTGGTTGGAATTCATATCCTTTCCTGATAGACACGTTGCAACGGCTCTACGTTTCTTTCAGAATCTCTCCTTGGTTCTTAATAGTCATAAAGGCAACTCAGGGTTTGTAATGAATGGTTTTATTTTCTCGTTCCTTTCAAATGGTTTCAAACTTCCTGTATATAATGTCATTCTTGTTGTTCTTTCTAAATATATTCATAGTTTCAATCTATTTTTATTCTCATTTTTAAAAGTTAATGCATATTTTTAGAATTAGTTTTATACGAAAAGTTGGACATAAGCAGAACTAATATAGTGGGCATTCTCTGTTGCGTGGGTTAACAATTTGAAAATTATTATGAAAAATATTATTTTTAATAACTTTTGTGAAGATTTAGATAACCGATATTTTGAAACTAAAACAAATACTGAATTGAAAGAAGTCTTCAAACTCTTCAAATGAGCCTAGAAAAATTTGAAATAATAATAGATCTAATGCTTTGATCTCATTTATAAATTGTTTGTTGAGACGAAGCGTGTGTTTGCTGCAAGATATATATATATATATATATATATATGATGATGTTCTTTGAAACATTGCAATTGATCCAAGATGTGATCAAACTTAAACAAATAGAAGGACCCAGAATCTGAAATTACAATGTGAGTTAGTTAACTATATATATTTTCTACGCCAACCGTAACATTTGAGTGAAAATCCTACTTAAGAAAGTCGGCAACAGTCTTGGTTGAAAAAAATCAATAACTTTTCTGATACTTACTAATCAAGTTAGTAAGTAGTTTAAAATTGTTAAAAAAGTGATCGCATTAATTGAACAGCGAACTGTATTTCTGTAAATTGGAAGTATTTGAAATGCAATGGAAAATGTAAAATCTGTTTTCTGAATGCAAACATAACATAGAACATTTTAATAGCTAAAAATATTACTTGTATTATATAATGTGGGAATCGTGAGTCTTGTCAACTAAAGAACGCGCAAAGAAATAATCACATTGAAAAAAACAGCTAAAGAACAAAGTAAATTGCTAGAGAAACAGAGAACTCATAAAGGAACGAAGAAATTTTCCTGAAAATCAAAGAAAATGACAATTCTAAATATAAAATCCAACACCAGAACTAAATCCAACTGTGAATACTGTCAAGATTAAAATACATCGGCAGTCCTTTAGTTTATGTGAGTGCAAGTTTGCCCGCATAACTATTTTCTGGTGTCATAAATGTGGTTACATTCACATTGTTTGTAGTTGATTGAAAACACGAAAACGGTGGTCTCCGAGACTTCTATTGTTCTCGTTGCTCAGTCACAATTGACTATTCCGTTTCTGTCAGCGATGGACACACACCCCAAAGCTCGGAGAAAACACATAACGGGTTGACAAAGAATTGGCTGTTGAACTTCGGATAAGTCCCAATGCATCACATAGGCAATCCCTAATCAGACTGGTTTAAAGTGTCCGATCAGTATTTGTAAAGAATCGATCGCCCCATAGACGAAATGTCCAAGCAATGGATTTACGAAAGCCATAAATATGTAGGTACTTGAGGGAGAATATTACCTGACTCGTCACGTCAAGCACATGATATCATATGCATTGCCAGTTCACCCATTTATCTAACAAAAACAGTTCTGCCCACTTTGGAGGAAGTATTCTGTCTTAATAGGCCAAACTTGAAGCACGTGCCGACAACAGCACAGTAAAGTTAGAGTTGGGTATTCCAAGATACGATCAATCAGTAACACTACACCTATCTCGCAATGTTGCGTAATACTTCCTCCTCTCAGGAAACAAGTAGGAGGACACAGCAGCGCAAATATCAGACGAGTGCAACCAATAGTTAGTGAGCAAAAATTGGAACTGTGGCAAGAGATATCCATAGCAGCTAGGAAATCAATAAAACTCAGAGAATCTTCCAATACGTCAAAATTCGAATTAGACCAAAAAGCAAGGCAAGCAGCCATTGACTCTGCTGAAGACGGCCTGTATAGAAAAACATGTAGAGTTCTCTACTCTAAAGGCTTAGCTCTCAATAATGGCGAAACCAGAAATCATCCCATAAGCAACATGGTGCTACAAGTCTTAACCCCTTTTGGCAAACTAATACTGTTTTCTGCTCTGCTGCTGAAGTGCAACAATAACCTACTTTGATAGTAGTATTCTATATTGTCACCTTGAGCAATTCATAAATGTCTTCAAGAAATCGTTTGAACTCCTTCATGGTCTGGTTTGAAGATCAACTTGAAAACATGTAAATTATTCAGTCGCCAAAATCTCATTGATTTTCCGAAATAAATAAAGAAATACAAAACTCCCAATCTTGACATCTTTGGCGCACTCTTAGGAGATGACGGATACTGCCAACAATATATAAAACAGAAGTCAAATTTATCCTCGAAATTACTGAAACAGATATCTTAATTACAAGATCCAGAACACTGAAAACCATTTTTATCAGATTGGCAGTGATAATAGCTCGCAGTCGCAGCACACCCAGGAGCTTTGTATCACAACATCCCATCAACTATTAATGTATGTAAATAAAGAAATAACAAGGTAATATCGAAAGACAAAGAAAAACTGAAACATCTAGTTGATATAAGGAACAATTGGTAATTCAATCAAATTATAAAAAAACTGTAAAAAAGATTTAACCACTGGAAAGTTGATTTGTATGTATATTTAGTTAGTATATCTAATTTAATATAATGCGGAATATATTTGTGTAAGTCACCATTTTACTACGATGACAGGGAACACTGTCATCCCGAAATTTGAAATGCTTCTTCTCAACTGTTGCCAATAAGTTTCTTTCCAAAATAGGACCATCTAAAATACCGAGTCGCTCAACTCCTTTATTTGTAATGCATCCCTTTCTTTTAAAGTAATACGTCAAATTTGGCAAATACCATGAACACTTCTCCTTTGAATGTTTCAAATAAATTATAATTATTGACAGAACATGAAGGGGATAATGAAGGACGATGTGGAAAGGAAAAATCCAAAAATATGCAAAAAAATTAAGCAATATTTGTTGGAGTCGAAAGAATGTAGAAGAATTTGATGAACTGAATTAAGGACAGATTTTTCAAATGTGTTCTCTCCGGGGGCAATGTTGTCAAATTTCTGTTTACATAAACTTATAGAAAATTTAATTTGCCATCGATTGATATGAATTTTGTTACTGTGCGTGTTTTTGTTGCTAAGAGATTGAAAAATTCTAATTTTTTTTAACGTAGCTATATAATTGAAGTTTTCAACAAAGATAGAAAGTTCTCAGTTAATATACACATTTGATCTCACCTCAATTTTGAGAAAATTGATACATCGCTCTTTGAAATCAAATTCTTGATATATACTATAAAAAAGTTAAAGTATATTCCAAAAAGGCATGAACAAATTTCTCCAGAGACAATATATTATTCAAATACGATTAAAAAATATCAGGAATGCAAACAATAAAATTAACCTGAGTATAGATGNGTATATCTAATTTAATATAATGCGGAATATATTTGTGTAAGTCACCATTTTACTACGATGACAGGGAACACTGTCATCCCGAAATTTGAAATGCTTCTTCTCAACTGTTGCCAATAAGTTTCTTTCCAAAATAGGACCATCTAAAATACCGAGTCGCTCAACTCCTTTATTTGTAATGCATCCCTTTCTTTTAAAGTAATACGTCAAATTTGGCAAATACCATGAACACTTCTCCTTTGAATGTTTCAAATAAATTATAATTATTGACAGAACATGAAGGGGATAATGAAGGACGATGTGGAAAGGAAAAATCCAAAAATATGCAAAAAAAATTAAGCAATATTTGTTGGAGTCGAAAGAATGCAGATGAATTTGATGGGCTGAATTAAGGACAGATTTTTCAAATGTGTTCTCTGCGGGGCAATGTTGTCTAATTTCTGTTTACATAAACTTATAGAAAATTTAATTTGCCATCGATTGATATAAATTTTGTTACTGTCCGTGTTTTTGTTGCTAAGAGATTGAAAAATTATAATTTTTTTTAACGTAGCTACATAATTGACGCTTTCAACAAAGATAGAAAGCACTCAGTTAATATACATTTGATCCCACCTCAATTCTGAGAAAATTGATACATCGCTTTTTGAAATCACACTTTCATATATACAGGGTGTTCAAGCGAACGCGTCAGTTATAAAATGTCTATAACTATTTAATATAAGTGAATATTCTATTCAAATATACATTTCATGATTATTTGATACTGCGGATTTAAAGATTTTGAAAAAACATTATTCAAAATGATTGCCATTAACATTTTTACAAGCTTGAATACGAGACAAAAAACATT